>SJYC01052779.1:0-15440 GCA_006408675.1 Madoqua kirkii | reverse complement strand
AGAAATCTTTGTGCAGGCCAGGAAGCAACAGTTAGTACTGGACATGGAACAACAGACTGGTTCCAAATAGGAAAAGGAGTATATCAAGGCTGTATATTGTCACCCTGCTTATTTAACATCATCAGAAACACTGGACTGGAAGAAACACAAGCTGGAATCAAGATTGTTGGGAGAAATATCAATAACCTCAGATATGCAGATGACACCACCCTTCTGGAACAAAGTGAAGAAGAACTAAAAAGCCTCTTGATGAAAGTGAAAGAGAAGAGTGAAAAAGTTGGCTTAAAGCTCAACACTCAGAGAATGAAGATCATGATATCCAGTCCCATCACTTCATGGGAAATAGATAGGGAAACAGTGGAAACAGTGTCAGACTTCATTTTTTGGGGCTCCAAAATCACTGCAGATGGTGACTGTAGCCATGAAATTGAAAGATGCTTACTCCTTGGAAGAAAGGTTATGACCAACCTAGATAGCATATTCAAAAGAAGAGACATTGCTTTGCTGACTAAGGTCCGTGTAGTCAAGGCTATGGTTTTCCCAGTAGTCATGTATGTATGTGAGAGTTGGACTGTGAACAAGGCTGAGCACCATAGAATTGATGCTTTTGAACTGTGGTGTTGGTGAAGACTCTTGGGAGTCCCTTAGACTGCAAGGAGATCGAACCAGTCCATTCTGAAGATCAACCCTGGGATTTCTTTGGAAGGAATGATGATAAAGCTGAAAGTCCATACTTTGGCCACCTCATGTGAAGAGTTGACTCTCTGGATAAGACTCTGATGCTGTAAGGGATTGGGGACAGGAGGAGAAGGGGGCGACTGAGGATAAGATGGCTGGATGGCATCACTGACTCAATGGACGTGTATATGAGTGAACTCCAGGAGTTAGTGATGGACAAGGAGGCCTGACGTGCTGTGATTCATGGGGTTGCAAAGAGTCGGACACTACTGAGTGACTGAACTGAACTGAACTGAAGGACAAAGGATGCCGGTTCATTACATTGTACAGGAGACAGTGCCAAAAACTATCCTAAAGAAAAAGAGAATAGCTGAGGAAAGAGGACAAGTGAAACGCAATTGAGAAAGGTAAAGATATACCCATGTGAATGCAGAGTTCCCAAGAATAGTAAAGAGGGATAGGAAGACATTCTTAAATGAAAAATACAAAGAAATAGAGGGAGACATAGAATGGGAAAGACTGGAGATCTCTTCAAACAAATTGGAGATATCAAGGGAACATTTCATGCAAGGCTGGGCAAAAAAAAGGACAGAAATGGTAAGGACCTAACAGAAGCAGAAGAAATTAAAAAGAGTTGGAAGAATACACAAAAGATCTGTACAAGAAGGGTCTTAATGGCTTGGATAACCAGGGATGGTGTGGTCACTCACTTACACTCAGACATCCTAGAGTGTGAAGTAAAGTGAACCTTAGAAATCATTAATACCAACAAAGCTAGTGGCAGTGATGGAATTCCAGTTGATTTATTTCAAGTCCTAAAAGATGATGTTATGGCAGTGTTGCGCTCAATACGACAGCAAACTTGGAAAACTCAGCATTGACCACAGGACTGGAAAAGATCAGTTTTCATTCAATCCCAAAGAAGGGCAACAACCAAAATATTCAAACTACTATACAATTGCATTCATTTCACATGTAAATAAGGTTATGCTCAAAATCCTTCAAGCTAGGCTTGCTTCAGCAGTACATGATCCAAAAACTTTTACATTTACAAGATAAATTTCAAATAGGCAGAACTATGCACATATCATATTGCCAACACTCAGTGGATCATGGAGAAAGCAAAGAAATTGCAGGAAAATGTCTACTTCTGTTTCATTGACTATGCTAAAGCCTTTGTGTGGCTCACAACAGATTGTGAAAAATCCTTAAAGAGATAGGAGTATTAGACCACTTTATATGGCTCCTCGGAAACCTGTATGTGGGTGAAGAAGTACGAGTTAGAACTGGACATGGAACAATGGATTGGTTCAAAATTCAGAAAGTAGTATGATAAGACTGTATTTTCTCATCCTGCTTATTTAGCTTATATGCAGAGCATATCACACTAACATCCATACTAACCATACACCATATTAACATTCATCCATCATACTAGCATAGCATACATCCATGCTGGGCTGGATGAATCACAAGCTGGAATCAAGATTTCCAGAAGAAATACCAACAACTTCAGATATGTGGATATACTGCTCTAATGGCAAAAAATGAGAAGGAACTAAAGAGCCTACTGATGACGGTGAGAGAGGAGAGTGAAAATGCTGGGTTAACATTCAACAATAAAAAAATCTAAGATCATGGTACCCAGTCCCATCAGGTCATGGCAAATAAAAGGGGAAAATGTGGAAGCAGTGACAAATTTTATTTTCTTGGGCTCCAAAATCATTTCAGACAGTTACCACAGCCATGAAATAAAAAATGCTCTCACTGCTTAGAAGAAAAGCTATGACAGTGTATTACAAAGCATAGACATCACTTCTCCAACAAAAGTCTATATGGTCAAAGCTATGGTTTTTCCAGTAGTCATGTACAGATGTGAAAGCTGGTCCATAAAGATGGCTGAGTACCAAATAATTGACACTTTTGAATTTTGCTGAAGATCCTTGTGAGTCCCTTGGACTGCAAGAAAATCAAAGCAGTCAGTCCTTAAGGAAATCAGCCTTGAATATTCGTTGGAAGTACTGATGCTGAAACTAAAGCTCAAATACTTTTGCTATGTGATGTGAAGAGTCAATTCACGGGAAAAGACTCTGATGTTGAGATATTTTAAAGGCAAAAAGACAGGAGGCAGCAGAGAATGAGGTGGTTAATTAGCATCATGGAGTCAATGAACATAAATCTGAGCAAACTCCAGGAGATGGTGGAGCAATGCGAAGCCATGGGTGGTACAGCCCATGAGGTAGCAGTCAGAAACAGCTTAGCAACTAGACAATCACAATGAATATGAGGACCAGGATACTTTTCCTAGGTCCTTAAATCCTATTATGTTGATGATTGTCATATGTACACTCAAAGGTTCACTCAGGTAAAACTATTTCTGATTTATTTGTATGCTCTTAAGTTTTTAAGCCTCCTTCATTTGCAATTTTCACAATTTAAGGAGTACAACTAAACTTTTAATCATTTGCACTTCTTATATATAAACTAGATCTTGAAGAGATCTCTAGTCTTTCCCATTCTGTTCTTTTTCTCTATTTCTTTGCATTGATAGCTGAAGAAGGCTTTCTTATCTCTTCTTCCTATTCTCTGGAACTCTACATTCAGATGTTTATATCTTTCCTTTTCGCCATTGCTTTTTGCCTTTCTTCTTTTCACAGCTATTTGTAAGGCCTCCCCAGATAGCCACTTTGCTTTTTGCATTAATTTTCCATGGGGATGGTCTTGATCCCTGTCTCCTGTACAATGTCATGAACCTCTGTCCATAGTTCATCAGGCATTCTATCTATCAGATCTAAGCCCTTAAATCTATTTCTCACTTCCACTGTATAATCATAAGGGATTTGATTTAGGTCATACCTGAATGGTCTAGCGGTTTTCCCTACTTTCTTCAATCTGAGTCTGAATTTGACAATAAGGAGTTCATGATCTGAGCCACAGTCAGTTCCTCGTCTTGTTTTAGTCAACTGTATAGATTTTCAGCATCTTTGGCTGCGAAGAATATAATCAGTTTGATTTCAGTGTTGACCATCTGGTGATGTCCATGTGTAGTCTTTTCTTGTGTTGTTGGAAGAGGGTGTTTGCCATGACCAGTGCATTTCTTGGCCAAACTCGTTTAATCTTTGCCCTGCTTCATTCTGCATTCCAAGGCCAAATTTGCCTGTCACTCCAGATGTTTCTTGACTTCCTACTTTTGCATTCCAGTCCCCTATAATGAAAAGGACATCTTTTTGGGGTGTTAGTTTTTAAATGTCTTGTAGGTCTTCATAGAACCGTTCAGCTTCAGCTTCTTCAGCATTATTGGTTGGGGCATAGACTTGGATAACTGTGATACTGAATGGTTTGCCTTGTAGAAGAACAGAGAACATTCTGTTGTTTTCGAGATTGCACCCAGGTACTGTATTTTACAGTCTTTTGTTGACCATGATGGCCCTTCCATTTCTTCTAAGGGATTCCTGCCTGTGGTAGTAGATATAATGGTTATCTGAGTTAAATTCACCCATTCCAGTCCATTTTAGTTCGCTGATTCCTAGAATGTTGACATTCACCCTTGCCATCTCTTGTTTGACCACTTCCAATTTGCCTTGATTCATGGACCTGACATTCCAGGTACCTATACTATATTGCCCTTTACAGCATCAGACCTTCCTTCTATCACCAGTCACATCCATAGCTGGGTATTGTTTTTGCTTTGGCTCCATCCCTTCATTCTTTCTGGAGTTATTTCTCCACTGATCTCCAGTAGCATATTGGGCACCTACTGACCTGAAGAATTCCTCTTTCAATATCCTATCATTTTGCCTTTTCATACTGTTCATGGGGTTCTCAAGGTAAGAATACTGAAGTGGTTTGCCATTCCCTTCTCCAGTGCACCACATTCTGTCAGACCTCTCCACCATAACCCACCCATCTTGGGTTGCCCTGTGGGCATGGTTAGTTTCCATGATCTAGATAAGGCTGTGATCCTAGTGTGATTAGATTGGCTAGTTTTCTGTGAGTATGGTTTCAGTGTGTGTGCCCTCTGATGCCCTCTTGCAACACCTACCATCTTACTTAGGTTTCTCTTACCTTGGGTTTGGGGTATCTCTTCACGGCTGCTCCAGCAAAATGCAGGCGCTGCTCCTTACCTTGGATGAAGGATATCTCACCGCTCCCCTTCCTGACTTTCAAGGAGGATGGTTCCTCTAGACTCTCCTGCATCCACGCAGCCACCACTTCTTGTACGTGGGATTGCTCCTCCCGGCTGCTGCCCCTGACCTCGGGTGCAGGGTGGCTCCTCTCAGCCACCGCCTTTGATCTCTGACGCAAGGAGGTTCCTCTCGGCCGTCACCCTTGGCCTCAGAAGTCGGGTGGCTCCTCCTGGCCGCTACCCTTTACCTCAGACGCGGGGTAGCTCCTCTTGCCATTCCTGTGCCATTGCAGCCTGGCGCTCTCGGCTGCTGCCCCTGACCTCGAAAGTGGGGTAACTCCTCTTGGCCGCCACCCTTTGGGCATGGAGTCTTCTCGGCTCTGCCCCTGACCTCGAATGTGGGGCATATCCTCTCGGCTGTGCTTAGTGCCCCACTCTCAGCTGTCTGTGACAGCTCTAAACCTTTGACTCTGTTCATCACCTCTACTGAATAATCATAAGAAATTTTAGTTTGGTCATACTTGAATTGCCTAGTTATTTTCCCTACTTTCTTAAATTTAAACCTGGATTTTGCAGTAAGGAGCTGATGATCTGAGCCAGTGTCAGCACCAGATCTTGTTTTTGTTGCCTATATAGAGCTTCTCCATCTTTGACTGCAAAAATATAATCAATCTGATTTCAGTATTGACCATTTGATGATATCTGTGTATAGAATTGTCTCTTGGGTTGTTGCAAAATGCTGTTTGCTCTGACTAATGTGTTCTCTTGACAAAACTCAGTAAGCTTTTGTCTTGCTTCATTTTGTACTCTAAGACCAAATTTCCTGTTATTCTGGTATCTTGGAGATGAACCAACATCATTCTGTCATTTTTGAGATTGTACCCAAGTAAGGAATTTTGGACTCTTTTGTTGACTATGAGAGCTATTCCATCTCTTCTAAGGGATTTTGTCCACAGTCGTAGATATAATTGTCATCCAAATTAAATTCCCCTATTCCTATCCTTTTTAGTTTATTGCTTCTTGAGATGTTGATGTTCTTCCTTGCTGTCTCCTTCTTGATCACATCCAGTTTATCTTGATTCCTGGACCTAACATCCCAGAGTTTAATGTGATATTTTCTTTACAGCATTGGATTTTACCTTCACCACCAGACATATCCATAACTGAGTGTTGTTTCTGCTTTCGCCTAGCTGTTTAATTTTTTCTAGAGTTACCAGTAATTGCCCTCTACTGTTCCCCAGTTGTATATTGAACACCTTCTGACCTGGGGGGTCTCATTTTGTACCATCATATCATTTTGCCTTTTCATAATGTTCATGGAGTTCTCCAGACAAGAATACTGGAATGGGTTACCATTTTCTCCTCCAGTGGACCATGTTTTGCCATAACTCTTCACTATGACCATTTGTCTTATGATGTACTACATGGCTTATAGCTTCACTGAGTTGCACAAGCCTTTTTCCATAAGATTGAGACCCATGACAGAAGACCTTACCTTATCCTTGCCACAATAGGTGCTCTTAGATATTTATTTGTCTTCATCTTCTTAGTTTTCTGAGTTGCTTCATTAGATATTTTTTCTTAAATAGAAGCCAGATTTATGTCCCCAGTCCAGTGTAGCACTGAGAGCTTGATATTTCCCACAGAACTGGGAGCCAAGACTGGTTGCTGAATGTGATCATACTTAGAGTCAGGAGAGTTACAAAGATGACTAGGCAAACACCAGAAATGTCTTCTCACCTTGCATTAAGACTACATCATAAATTACATTTAGACAGAAATTAATGGTTTTCATTTTACTCTACAACTTAAATTAAAATAATGAAAGTATGTTAACATTATGCCTTATATAGCATATGCATTTAAAAGCATAGATCTTTAGATCAACTTCCTTTTCCAATCTGAAACAAAGAAAAAGCTATCTTAACCAAGATGTGAAGTGATGTCCTCTCATCCTAATTTACAATTTACACAAAGAATAGAACACTGATATTTTTTAATACAAATCTTTCAGATAGCCTTTTAAGGTAGTGATTAGTAACAAGTATTATTGATAATATATATTGATTGCTTATTTTTCCAGCAGCAGATAATACTACATGCCCTATACCAAATATTTTTCACTGGCCAGAACTATACAAGTTTACAAAGGAATCTTTTTAAGAAACTTCCGTTTATTCAACCATTTCCTTGGGAAACATCTCCAGGGCAATCTGCAGAAGAGCTAGGGCTATTAAAGACTATTGATTGTTTTAACTTTGTGTATAGTCAACAAGGAGGCTGATTGACTTCTAAGACACTAGGTTAATGATTGTCTGTGAAACAGGTAACACCCAATGTCATGATTTCAACCTGTGAATTAACAAGCAGATAATACTACATGCCCTATACCAAATATTTTTCACTGGCCAGAACTATACAAGTTTACAAAGGAATCTTTTTAAGAAACTTCCGTTTATTCAACCATTTCCTTGGGAAACATCTCCAGGGCAATCTGCAGAAGAGCTAGGGCTATTAAAGACTATTGATTGTTTTAACTTTGTGTATAGTCAACAAGGAGGCTGATTGACTTCTAAGACACTAGGTTAATGATTGTCTGTGAAACAGGTAACACCCAATGTCATGATTTCAACCTGTGAATTAACATTCAGCAAATTTAGATTCCTGAGTTATTTATCAAATAAACTATTAATTACAATGTGCCCTGAGAAGATTACATTTCTGTTTATGATACTCACTCACTTCATTATCATTAGCCTTATGTATTTCTTTAGAAAGTCCTCATAAAAAGCCATTAAAAAATTATTTCACTACAAAGTTAAACATGCCTAATTTTCTAGCCAATTTGTATTGAGTTACAACTAGGTACTGAGAGTAAAGATCTGTTATAAGGATAAATTTAATTTATGCAAAACTATTTAGTCTTTGCTATTCAGAGCCTCTCCATAGCACAAGGAAGAACATGCATTACATTAATAGTACAAAGAGCCTTTACTCCATCCCTTGGATTTAAGTAGACTGAGTTAGTTTCTGTGTATTGAGATGGGGCCATTGTGGCAAAGGGACAAAATGTGTACCTTCCTGTAGCAACAGAACAACTGTAATAATTCTATGCTTCTAAGCAGACTCAGATACAGACATATGAAAGTGTCATTGGTAATCTAAACTCATCAGTAGAAAAATGTACTGACAGTTTGATTGTTGCAAGAATATTTTCATTGCTCTCACATCTTTGCAAGTAGAAAAATAAAAGCATGATTAAAAATGAATAGCTTTCTGGCCCAGAGTCTTGTGTGATAGCAGTAAAACATGTTAATTTCTTGACAAACTAGAAATGTAGGATAGAAACCCCTTTTGCTTACAGTCGAATTTGGCCCCATTTCAAAATTGGAAATGAACTCAAATTTATAAATATTATAGTTTCCAAAACATCTGCATTTAGGCTATTTAAGCTAGTCCAAGCTAATGAAGAGCCCGAAGTCTGTTACATCTACATTTTTAAGAAATAGATATTTTTTCATAAGAGGACTTTAAGGAACCTTAATGTAATTTTTTTATATCATAGTGAAGTACCACACATTTTTTTTTTAATGTAAAAATTTTGAGACTTTCAGATTGGGCTTATTCATTTAAGTAATTATGGAAATTCAGTTGGGTAAAATCTGGTTAGGATCCTGACCTAAAGGAGAAATGCTAATATTCTTTTTATGACAGATATATCTACGTGAGAATTACATACCTCAAAAAACACTGAGAATTGCAAAAAAAAAAGAGTAAAATTTATTATTTTTTTATAGTTTTGTTTAACATTTTTTCAAGTACAGTGTTAAAATAAAAATAGATAAAGAAACAGCATGATGCATGAGCTTCATCCACTAAAGTCATTACAATTGAATCATTCTCTTCTCTTTCTTCCTTTGAGATTATAATGGCTCCATACAATGTAAGCAAGTGAGATAGTAATAGCATCCATCCTCATAAGCATGGCACTAAGAAACAAGGTGACAGCAGAAGCAGGAGAAGAAACAACACTATGCACAAATCACTCTGACCTAGAAGACTAAAGGAAATACAAAAAGAAGCTGAAAACACAACTAACAGTAGTCTTAGAAGATGAAACACGGATGCAACAGCCATCAGTAGAGCATGCCGCATGGCGTGACTCCTAACATAAAGCATCTTGGGAACATTTGAGAAAGACATTAGAGCAGGGGAAAGGTAGATATTAGTCCTCAGATCGCTGATTGGGTAAAAGTTCTCATTAGGATGTATACTGACCAAATAACTCAATAAATCAAAGAAAGTACAAAAGTTCATTTCCGTCTAGATTGATTACATTTAGGTGATCTCATACTGCCATTTTACTCTAACAGCAAAACTGGACTGATATTCAGTAATTCTGATGATATCAAAAGCTTAGCTGTTAGCAACTGTACAGTTATTTCATTACCACAGGTTACACCTATAATCCTTATGTATTTCTTCACTTCTGTGTCAAACACTATTTTACTGACTTTTTCTCACTGAACGTGTTTATTTTCTAAATGTTTGTGTTGGTTTCAAAAGTTGATCTGGTAGACTAGGTAGGAAAAGCCAAATTTCAAATAACTTTATAGCATTCTAAGAAACCACAATTAAATAGCTAAACTGTAATATTTGAGAATAACTATAAGTTTCTACAGTCAAAAATGTGTCATAACTAATGCCTACTTTCTGATGGTCTAGAAGAGGTACCAGCAGAAGTTTTCTCTAAAGAGCCAGGTAGTAAATATTTTCAGTGTTGGGCAAGATCATCTCTGCCTGTTATGGTTTGAATGTCTTCCTGTGAGATCCATGTGTTTAAATCCAGTTTCCCAATATGTTGGTATTAGGAGTTGAGGACTTTGGATAAAGGGTCTGGTGAGGTCCTGGACCTGGAAAAGAGCCCTCATCTAACCATGCTGGCAGTCAGATTGGTTTATAGCTTCTTGAACTGTGAGAGGGGGGGAAAAAATTCTGTTGTTTATAAGCTACTGACTCTGTGGGTTGCAACACGGTCTGTTATAGCAGCCTAAACCCAGATAGTGATTCAGCTACTCAGTAACATCATTGGGTGTAAAAGTAGTGGTAGATGACATGAGTGTTTTTAAATGATTTTTTATATAAAAACAAGTGGTCATCAAGCTTGGCCCAATGGCTTTAGTTTGCCCACCATTGGTGCATAAAACCCTGAAAGTAACAAAATACTTTATAATTTTGTATTCAAATTTACAAAAGGCAAATATGCTTTCTATATAATATGTTGCCTTTCCTTGATAGATACATTGTAACTATAATACACTGAAGTACTTTAAATGCATTGTCTAATGAGAGTTTCACTTTTTCTTAGTTAGAACACAGATGACATCCCCAAACTCAAAATCCATTATATTTTGTAAAACCATAATGATCTGAAGTAAAAATGAGATGTGTATAAGAGACAGTCTCCATAGCACAAGGAAGAACATGCATTAATGTAGTATGATAGTTTTTTTAAATCCTTTCTGACTTTATTCACTGGCTCATGTTGTCATGCTGCAATAAAGTATTTGTATAGCAGCCACTTTCTCTGATCAGAAATCGTAATCTATTGACCAGTTTTTAATGATTCTAAGTTAAAAGAATTATTCAGAATAAGTTTTAAAATTTTGTTTCAAGATTTAACAGCCTAGCAATAATTTATTTTTATTTCTATATATTTCTTAAGGCAAATACTCTTCACTCTTTTGATAAGCAGAATACTTCACTGCTTGTCAGCATTTCCCAGTGCTCCACAGTAAATAGAAGTTTTCATTCAATTAATAAAAAGTGTAAAGAAGCATAAAATTGTAAAAGTTACCACATAATGCGTGATTTCCAAGATTTATTCTAGTTATCTCTCACAGGGTTTAGAATGATGAGCCTCTTATTTTCGTTATGTCACTTATTTTGGTATGTTATTTTTTATAACATTTTTCCCAGTTATTTATTCTCATCAGTTCAAGTTGGATAGAAAATGCATTCTTCATCTAACTTCTGATGATATTCTTCTGTGGTTATGTAACACTCTCACTTTTCTTTATGTATCTGTAGGTAATAAAAACAGTTTTGTGAATGTATATTTTGTCAGGGTCCCTTCCTGAAAGTAGAGCATTTAGTTATGTAATTCTTAGAATCTTCTGAAGGCTCAAGTCAGTGTAGTTAGGGAGCAGCAGTGCAGTTACTCACTGATAAAAAACATCTCTTTAAACTCTTTTCTTGAATATATGTAGGAAAATCATAGATGTAAACATACATAGAGTGCATATATTATAAACAAGTTGATTTTATTTCAAATTATGTTACCACTAACTTCCAGATTAAACTGAATAGACACTTCAGCCAGCTAATTTGAATTCAAAAGGATTATTATTATATACTGAATGGCATAATATGTTAAGATATATTATAGTTTATACTATCATGGAATTTGAAACCAATTTAATGGCTTAATTTTAATTCACAACATTTTGAGTAGTTCATTCTGGTTTGTGCCTCTGTTATATTGGATGTATCAACTTCCCTCTAAACTATATAGTTTTCTCAGGTTTGAGGAATTCTTTCTTCTTCTATTAATGATCAGAAGTTTGTATATTCTCATTCACCTTTTGCTTAGGTTATCTAAGAACTTGTAGTCAGTCAGTTCAGTGGCTCAGTCGTGTTCAACTCTGCGACTCCACAGACTGCAGCACACCAGGCTTCCCTCTCTTTCATCAACTCCCAGAGCCTACTCAAATTCATGTCCACTGTGTCAATGATGCCATCCAACCGTCTCATCTTCTGTCACCCCCTTCTCCTGCCTTCAATCTTTCCCAGCATCAGAGTCTTTTCCAATGAGTAAGTTTTTCGCATCAGGTGGCCGAAGGATTAGAGTTTCAGTTTCAGCATCAGTCCTTGCAATGAATATTCAGGACTGAGTGATTTGATCTGCTTGCAGTCCAAGGACACTCAAGGGTCTTCTCTAACACCAAAACTCAAAAGCAACAATTTTTCAGCACTCAGCTTTCTTTATAGTCCAAGTCTTACATCCATACATGATTACTGGAAAAACCATACCTTTGATAAGATGGACCTTTGTTGGCTAAGTAATGTCTCTGCTTTTTAGTATGCTGTCTAGGTTTGGTCATAGCTTTTCTTTCAAGGAGCTGGTATCTTTTAATTTCATGGTTGGAGTCACCATCTGCAGTGATTTTGGAGCCCCCCAAAATAAAGTCTCTCATTGTTTTCATTGTTAGCCCATCTATTTGCCATGAAATGATGGGACCAGATGCCATAATCTTAGATTTTTGAATGTTGAGCTTTAAGCCAACTTTTTCATTATCTTCTTTTGCTTTCATTAAGAGGCTCTTTAGTTCTTCCTCTCTTTCTGCCATAGGGATGGTGTCATTTGCATATCTGAGGTTATTGATATTTTTCCCAGCAATCTTGATTCTAGCTTTTGTTTCATCCAGCCCAGCATTTCTCATGATGTGCTCTGCATATAAGTTAAATAAACATGGTGACAGTACACAGCCTTCATGTATTCCTTTCCTGACTTGAAACCAGTCTTTTGCTCCATGTCCATTTCTAACTGCTGCTTCTTTATATACATAAAGATTTCTCAGGAGACAGGTTAGGTTGTCTGGTATTCCTATCTCTAAGAATTTTCCACAGTTTGTTGTAATCCACACAGTCAAAGGCTTTGGTGTAGTCAACAAAGCAGAAACAGATGTTTTTTTTTTCTTGAGCTCTCTTGCTTTTTTGATGATCCAGTGGATGTCAGCAATTTGATCTCCGGTTGCTCTGACTTTTCTAAATCCAGCTTGAACATCTGGAAGTTCACGGTTCACATACTGTTGAAGCCTAGGTTGGAGAATTTTGAGCATTATTTTGTTAGCATGTGAGATGAGTTCAATTGTGAGGTAGTTTGAACATTCTTTGGCCTTGCCTTTCTTTGGGATTGGGATAAAAACTGACCTTTTTCCAGTCCTGTGGTCACTGCTGAGTTTTCCAGATTTTCTGGCATATTGAGTGCAGCACTTTCACAGCTACAAACAAAGCAAGTGGAGGGGATGGAATTCCAGTTGAGCAATTTCAAATCCTAAAAGAAATAGTAGAATATAAGCCAATATCTAAACTTTATAATTAAAAAGTGTAACGCAATTTGGCCTAAAAATTCATTAGCCCAGAAAAAATAAAAGAATGAAAACATACACTCCTAGACTATATAGTCAATTTATTTATTTAAATTACCTGTAGGGAGACAAATTGATTTTATACTAAAATAATCTTTTAAATCATTGAATTTAAAAATATAGGAACATGAAAAATTTTATGTTGGCTAGAAGATCTGAGTATCAACCACATAAAAATCCATGCTTCTCAGGATGAATTCTATATGCTAAAATGTTCAAGAATCCCTACAGTGTTTTGTTTTATTTTAATAAAGTATACTATATTTAAAATATTATATGTTTCAGTATAGTTACCTATTAGTATAATAACTCAGTATTTTGATAGATCATTCTTTACTAAAAGTTATAAAAGAGGGGAGATGGAAAAAGATGGAGGAGGATTAGGACTAGGAGATTACTTTCTCCCTCACTACTTCATCAAAAGAACATTTCAACTCTGAATAAATTATACAAAACAGTTTCTGAATGCTGGCAGAGGACATCAGGCATCCAGCAAAGCAGATCATTGGCTTCAAAAACAGGTAGGAATAAATATAAGGAACGAGAAAAGAGACAAAGGAGCTAGGGAGGGAGCCCCGTCCCGGAAAGGGAATCCCGTCCTGGGAAGAGACTCTTAAAAAGAGGTTTTCAGGCTCCAGGAAACATTCTTGCAGCCCAGTCTGTGTTGAGCCTTGGAAGCACAGACGGCAACATAATAGGAAGGAAAAATAAATAATTAAAATTAACAGATTACGAATCCAACAGTAAATCCCCCAGCAGATAAGCAGCGCAAACACCTGCATGCAACACTAGCGAGTGGGGGTTGGGCAGGGAGGAGCGGACCCACCAGTAGCAGTGCTTTCTAACAATCAGGCAGCGGAAAAACAGGCTGCAGTGCTTTTCGCGAGAATCCGGTAGTAACACAGCCAGAATCGGGTCACACATGGCCAGAATGAACTAACTTGGACTAACAAACCAGACTGTGGGATAGCTACCACGCGGAATACTCTAATATAAGACTCCGACAGGCCCGCACACAGAACAAAGGATGGATCAGAAATAGCCAGCTGCAGACCATCCTCCTCCGGTGACAGGCAGACAGAGCCATAAGTGCTGGAAGGGGGGCAATCGCAGCTCAAGAGAGACATTACCTACCAAATTGCAAACAGGTTTCTTTTCTAACTAAGACTTCTGGGGGGCTCTGGACAATCATCATCTGCCTGAGAAGGAGTCTCAGAGGCACTCCTAGAAATCTGAGCAGCACGATAAGCCCAGAAATCGCAGCAATTGCGCTCGCCAAACTCCCTAGCTACTCGGACCTGGGAAGGGCACAGAGCGCAGGCCCAACCAAATCTGCACCTTGGAGGGCTTCTGGAGTGCCGAATCAGAGTGGCTTAGACCGGGGAGGTGCATGAAGCCTAGGGCAGGCCCCGATAGCAGGGACAAGCCTGGCGTAGAATCCATCACTGCCATCCCTTATCAAGACGAAAATCAGACACGGAAGAGACCAGCAAACAGAGAAAGTCAAACAGAGGGAACTGTCTTGGTAGCGACCCCACATAGCTCACAACGCCAGAGAAAGCGCCAGATATACCTTTACTACTTTTGTGAACTTTATTTTTGGGAGGGGGCGGTAAGGGGGACTTGATGTGGAAGGGTGATTTCTTTCTTTCTTTCTTTTAAAGAATTTTTTAAATTTTTTTTGAAAAAAAATTTTTTTTCTTCTTTTTTATCTCCTTTTTAAACTTTCTTAAAATTTTAAATCCTCTATATCTTTATTTATTATTTTTGTAACCTATTATTACTTTTCAAAAAAAAAAAAAAACACCCTATTTCTAAAGCAAATGCCGTATATAGTCTTCTTGTGGTGGAGGTTGTTGTCTTTTAATAATTCTGGTGGCTTCCTCCCTGCCCCCCCCTTTTTTTTTCTCTTTTCTCTCCTTCTTCTTTCCATTAGTATTTTATTTTTGAAAATCCAATCTCTACTCCAGATTTTTAATCTTTGCATTTTGGTATTTGTTGCCCATTTAGTACATTTAAAAACCTAATCTTCAACACCCAATTTTACATGAGTGCGAGATTACTGGCTTGACCCCTCTCTCTTCCGTCAGACTCTCTTTTTTCTCCACCAGGTGGCCTCTGTCTCCTCCCTCCCCCTCCTTCTCTCTACACAACTTTACGAATCTTTGTGTGCTCCAGAAGATGGAGAACACTCAGTGAACTGATTACTGGCTGGATCTGTATCCCCCCTTTTCATCTCCCTCCTTTACCCCCCTGACCACCTCTGTCTATTTCCTCCCTCTCCTCTTCCCTGTATAACTCTCTGACCACTTCTGAGAGGTCCAGACTGTGGATCACACACAAGAAAGTGGTTACGGGCTAGCTTGCTCTCTTGTCTTTTGATTCCACCTCATCCCATTCCAGTCATCTCTAACTACCCCCTCCCT
>SJYC01052777.1:0-42889 GCA_006408675.1 Madoqua kirkii | reverse complement strand
TATAGTAGTTTTTATCCTCTGTTTTTCTTTCTGTGGTTGATTTCTAGTTTCATGCCATTGTGGTTTAAAAAGATGCAGAAGAAATTTGTTGAGTAAGCTATTGAGACCAATTAAGGATGAGGAAAAGAAGTTGTGTTATTTTTTTTTTAATCCTTTACTTTTTCCTCTTTGATGATCTTACTATTTTTATGTAGATCTCAGTTTCTGAACTATATTTTTTCTTCTTGAGTACTTCTGTTAAGTTATTATATGGCAGTCCTACAGGTAACAAATTCCCTCGATTTTTGTTTCTCTGAGAAAGTATTTCTTTATTAATTTGAAGGATAATTTCATAGGGAGAGTTTAGAATTCTAAGCTGGTCAGTTTTTCTCTTAACGTTTTTAATATTTCAGTCTATTTTCTTGTTTACATGGTTTTCTGGGAAAGTTGGAACTAATTCTCTGCTTCTCTTTAGATTTTTCTCTCTCTGGCTTCTTTCAGGATTTTTTCTTTTTCTTTGATTTTCTGTACTTTGAAAATGTACATTACGCTTAGGCATAGTGATTTTTTCCTTCACATTTACTCTGCCTGATGTTCTTTGAACTTCATGAATCTGCAATTTGGTGTCTGCCATTTATTTAGGGAAAATTCTTAGTCATTGTTGCTTCAGTGATTTTTTTCTGTCCTTTTCTTTGTCCAATATTTTCATTCTTATATGTTAAACCTTCTGTAGTTTTCCTAGAGTTCTTTGAGATTCTGTCCTCCTTTTCCTGCTCAGTTTTTGTTCTCCTTGTTTTGTATTTTCAAAGGTTTTTGTTGAGATATTCTTTTTCAAAAAACTTATTTTAATTGGAGGATTATTACTTTCCAGTATTTTGATGGTTTTTGCCATACATCAGTATGAATTAGCCCCAAATGCACATGTGTCCCCCTATCCTGAAACCCCCTCCCACGTCCCTCCCCACACCACATCTCTGGGTTATCCCAGAGCACTGGCTTTTGGTGCCTTGCTTCACACATTGAATTTGCACTGGCCATCTGTTTTATATGTGGTAATATATATGTTCCATTGCTAAGTCTCAGGTTTCTTGTCTTGAATCCTGTGCAATCTTATAATTCCATCAAAGGCATTTTTCATTTCTGCTATGGTGTTTTTGATCTCTAGCATCTGTTTTTTATTCTTTCTTCAGATTTTCATCTTTCTGCTTATATTGTCCCTTTATTCTTGATGAATGCTTTCGACTTTATTCATTAGAGCCTTTAGCACATTAATCATAGTTGTTTTAAATTTCTAATCTCATAATCTCAGCGTCTTTGTCATATCTGGTTTTGTTACTTGCTCTGTCTCTTCATGTAATTTTCTTTTGCTTTGTAAATTTGTTCTTTTGTGGGGCCTGTAACTTCTATATTAAATTAAGAATACTCACATTATAACTGGATGAGTTAGTAGGCAAAAGCCATTCACATGGGGTTGACATACAGCTCTGTTAGCACCTGAACTTTTACTTTGAGGAAGTGTAAACACTTACTCATTTTGATTGAAGAAACAATGGCACTACACTCTCGAGGGTGTAAAGTCACGTTTATTTTTACAGATCTCAGAAAGGGGGATGGGGTGTCCAGTAGCTTAGGAAAGGCAGTCCTCTGTCCCAGGTCACAAGTGAGCAGAAGAGCACATATTAGTTGAAAAGCGTTTGGGGGGAGATTTTGCTGCCTTTTTGTGAATTCAACTCTACGTGGTTATTTTGAAAGGAGCTCTGAGAAAAAGGAAGCAGGAACTTGTCACAGGAGTCCTAAGCTCAGGTCCTTATCTGTCTAGGCTCTGGGTGTGAGCAGGGTTGTCAGACTGTAAAATGCTTATGTAGCAACTCAGAATAGGTGTTTTCTCATCACAATTGACCCTGTGATGCCTAGGCATTAGTCTTTAGGGAATATCATGGGCACTGTCTAGATGGTGGAGATATTAAAAGCTGCTGGCAGGATTTTGGTCACCCAGCACATGAAACATCTAAGCAAAGCAAAATGCCACTCAGCAATATAAATAGACAAATGGTGGTTTGAAATCCTGTCTGTAACCATCTCCTCCCATTTTGGGGGTTCAGCCCAGAAAATAAAGCTCATGGATAAGATTAAGGTAGGTGTTTGATTTAAAACTTGGGTGGGATTATGAAATACTTGTAGCTGTTGGGATGTCATTTGTAAATGTCTCAGTTTGTCCGGAATTATTAATATACATGCAACAAGAGGTACCCTTTGCAGGTTCCCCTTCCTTGGCCAATAGTAACCTAAAGCTAAATGGTTGTCCAAAACCATCTACACTAAAGAATTGTACTGTTACTACATTAAGGCTGGGCTTTGGTGTAACAGCCCAGTGTTTTTAGACAGGGGAGTTGAAAGTTTGATGTTTGCCTTAATAATTTAATTTAATAATTTGTTGTTGCTTATCTGTTGTGGTGGTGCCTAACTCAGTTCCCATGAAGGATAGTAGCAGACCTATTCCCAGCACAATGGAGATGAGTACTGAACGTTTTTGACATGAGGTGACTTAAAAAGAGACATTTTGGGGATCCTATTCAGTGATTTGTAGGATAGTCTCAGGGAGACTTGACTATCTTGGTGTGAACAGACAGAACTTAGCAGGGAGCTGGCAAGGAGGCAGATGCATTGGTGGCTGAGGAAAGGAGAAGTGCATATATGGGGAACCATGTATATATGTTTGCTCCTAGGTACTAAACCCCCAGTGGACACCAACTGTTTACTGGGTATATCCAAATAAATAGGGCTTCCCCTGGGGAGGCTGAACCGTGAGACTCAAGACCATGGGAATTGTGCTCTTTGGGGTGAGAGGTATAGGTCATATTCAACCATGTGGTGTCACAGGTGGAGTGTGTTAGTGCATGGACAGACATGGTGGATTATAAAGTACTTGTGGGGCTCCTGCCAAATGCCACATACTGTATAGCACAGTGTTGCATGGGAACAGTTGATCACCATAGAGAGGAGCTGGGTAAGCCATGGAGATGCATCAGATGGTTTCCATTGGGAAAATGGGAGCAGGGTCAAGAAAGTAGCTAAGTAGGCCACTGACTCAGGAAAGAAGCCTTTGTTGAATTTGATAATATGTTCAGCAATTAGAGCAGCTCAGGAAAAAGAAAATGCACTGGTTTCTGCCCATTGTATAAAAATATTAAGATTGTGAGAGGACTTGAATGAGAAGATTATGGAACCCTGAGTGGTTCCGTAACCAGTGGGAAAAGATTCCCTTGATGTTGTGTAGGGAGATGACCCTGTGGCTGCAGTTCTGGAGAGTGTGTATGTAGGGGAGTGGAGAAGGATTCCTATGGTGATGTAGCATCTATACCCAGGGACGAGTCCTTTCAACAGAATTCAATTTACTAGCCCTCAATTAGGTCACACAATGTGGATCAACCTAATAATGTGTGTTGAGGGTAAGCAATTATATGAAGCATTTAATCAGACATTTAAAAGGTTTAGAGACTTGACATATACCTTAACCTATCACAATTTAAAGATGTAGTGGAGAGCAGTCTGCAGTCAAAGTGCTGCCTCACATCTCAGCAACAAGTGTAGCTAGCAAGGAGAACTTGGGTGACTCTACAAAATGCCACAAAAATGGGTCATCAGCTGGGAATTTAGGTAACTAGGCATTCAGTTTGGCAACCAAGTTCTGGGAAGTGCTCGCCACCATCAGCCGCCCTGCTTTCCTGGGTGTCGCCTCTTCCATAGTGGAAAATTGTGGAGGCCGTATTCATGATGAAGTTGTGTCCTGTGCCGTCACCTGCTGAGACGTCGTCATCCCAGATCATCATGTTTGGCATTATCATGGAGTTGGCCATTATCAAGTGCTATTGCATGTGAAGGGAGCTGTTCTAGAGTAGGTCGCTCTCATCAGTGAGGAAGGGAATTGAAGGCCCATAGGGTCTAACAGGGTTGCATTGAGTTGGGATATTCTGATTAAGATTTGCTTGCACTTTTGGGAGTGTCTGTTGCTAACTCAAATTCTCAGTAAATTCTGAGGGTCTCTGGGGGTGAATCTCGCAAAAGATTAAGTGGTGCCCTTCTTCAAGGCATAGGAGGTCACCATTGTAAATAGTAAAGATTAGAGGCAAGTGTGTACCCTCGTTTAAAGAAAATTTAGTTATATGCTTCTGACAATTTAATCTTTAGTCTTGTATTACCAGAGATGGGTTTGAACTGTATAATCCTATCAGCCAGTTAGGGGTGAAATTAGGGCAGCATGAGGCTGGTGGCCTTGAAGCATTTGTGCTTTGGTGCCATTTAAGACAGAGTGCTTGAATCACTCAGTTAGTATACCTGGTGGCATTTTGGTCCCAGCCCTTCTTGGGCTGACTTCCAACATATACCATCCCTCCATTCTGGGATTCAGCTGTGAGTAAGTGCTGTGGTCTTCCAGTCACTTTCCAGTGTTGTCTCCTGGGGTTGTGGAGAAAGCCCCATGACTCAGATGGCATGAAAGTCACAGAATAGGGACAACAGTAGCAGGCATATGCATTTTATGGTTTTGTGCTTGCCCTCTGAGTGCCCATGTGATAATTGGTTGTTGGGCTGTTGTGGGTCAGTACCTCATTGGTGGCTTCCTCCAAAGTGATAGGGCCAGGTGTGATTGTATCACCATGATGTCATCTTCTGATGTTGCTTCTGTCAACCTGAGTGCCTCTTCTCCCCTTTTAGATTTTCACCCACACCGTCCTTTCACTGGATCCAGGGTTAATTATTTCTACTTCTAGTGGGAGGTATGGTTAGGAGAAATGAACTGTCCACTGAAGGCACTCACTGTACATTGAAATCTCAGTTGAAATATGCATATCAAGTTACTTGGTTAATTGTTGTCCAGCAGTCTCCTAGTGGGTCTGTATTCCTCCAATGGGCCAGGACTCTCTGACCAAGGGGTTTTATAGCTAAAGTACCTATCAGGTCCCAGGTGAGTATTAGAAGGCAAGATGACTGACATTTTAAAATCTGTAAGGGGACTCAAAAATGTTGGGAAAATGTAATTTATATTGTCCTGTGAAATAAAAGCATCAGATTTCCTTCTGATAGCAATCTGTCATCTTTTGCATTTCATAATTTTTTTTTTAAGTATATGTTTTAGCTGGGTTTCCCTGGTGGTTCAGTAGTAAAGAATCCACCTGCCAGTGCAGGAGATGTGGGTTTCATCTCTGGGTCAGGACTATCCTCTGGAGAAGGAAATGGCAACCCACTCCAGTATTCTTGCCTGGAGAATCCCATGGACAGAGGAGCCTGGGGGGCTACTGTTCATGGGGCCGCAAAAAGTTGGATACGAATGAGCGACTAAACAACAACAATCTGCTTTAGGATGGACTGGTTGGGTCTCCTTGCAGTCCAAGGGACTCTCAAGAGTCTTCTCCAACACCACAGTTCAAAAGCATCAATTCTTTGGTGCTTAGCTTTCTTTATAGTCCAACTCTCACATCCATGCATGACTGCTGGGAAAACCATAGCTTTGACTAGACAGACAGACCTTTGTTGGCAAAGTAATGTCTCTGCTTTTTAATATGCTATCTAGGTTGGTCATAACTTTCCTTATGGGTGCTATCAAAATGCCACACAAGGATTGGAGAAGATGTGAAAAAACTGAAGCGCTTGCGCATTGTTGGAGGAAATAAAAAATTGTGCAGCCACTATAGTAAACAGTGTAGAGGTTTTTCAAAAAGTTAAAAAGAGAATCACTGTATGATCTGCATCCCTACTTTGGTTAGATACCTAAAAGAATTGAAATTAAGATCTCAAAGAGATACCTGCACTCCCATGTTCTTTGTAAGATTTTGCAGTAGTTAAGATACAGAAGTAACCTATATGTTTATTAATGGATAAACAGTAAACATATAGTGGAGTGGGTAGCCTTTCCCTTCTCCAGGGGATCTTCCAAACCCAGGGATCGAACCCAGGTTTCCCACATTGAAGGCAGATTTTTTATGGTCTGAGCCACCAGGGAAGCAGTATATTGATGGATAAATAAAATGGTAAATACATAGCCATTAAAAAGAAGGATATCCTGCCATATGCATCAGCATGAATTAATGTGGAAGACATTATGCTAAGTGAAATAAGCCAGGTACAGAAGGATAACTGCATGATTCTGCATGTATGAGATTTCCAAAACGGCCAAACTCATAAAAACAGAGTAGAATGGTGGTTGTCAGGGCTGTGGGGAATAATAAGTAGAAAGTTGGTGTTCAGTGGGCATATAGTTTCAATTATGTAAAGGTAACCCTAGAGAAATACCTGCTCTGCAATATGGTGCTTATAGTTAATACTCGTTAAAAAAGAGATGTACTCTGTCAACAGAGTGTGTCTTGTATAAGTGTTCTTAACACAATATATGTTATTTATTTAAAAAAGAAACTAATGTGGCTGCTGCTGCTGGCGCTAAGTAGTTTCAGTCGTGTCCGACTTTGTGCAACCCTATAGATGGCAGCCCGCCAGGCTCCCCCGTCCCTGGGATTCTCCAGGCAAGAGTACTGGAGTGGGGTGCCATTGCCTTCTCCGTCTAATGTGGCAAATAAATGAAAAATATTTAAAATAAATATTAATATTTGGTATTCAGTATCAATAATGTATCATGAGGAAGTAGAGCTTAAGCCAGCAAAGCAGATAGTTCAGTCTTAGGAAATTTATAAACATGTTTTACATAGCAGGAAAACTACTTATTTCATTGTGTTCCAAAAAGATACTTGGGAATAAAATTAAAAATCTGTTCCCAGTTAAAAATATTTCTGTAGAGTAGGCCAGTAATGCCTCAATATGATTTAAAAAAATATGTATTTGAAATTAGTAGTCACATAATCAAAGATCATATACTCTTTTTTTATGCATATAAAACATCTGTAAGTGATGTTGCCATAAATGATCAAGTAGGGAACTCCAAGGCTCCATTTCTGCACAAAAATAACAAGCTAGCAAAGTCTGTCAGAACCAATTTTTGTAGATCTCTGGAATCTAGTCAGAACTTAAAAATAAAAAACTAGGAAATGATTACTGAAGTAAAGAGCTATTGTTCTATAGGAGAACACTGCCCGAGGCTTATTCAGTCACCTGCCTAACCATCCCCCAGTCTACAGTAGCTTTGAAGATGACAGACCACACTCCTAATGCGGGTTAACATTTACAGAGTGTGCAATACAAACCTTACTCTTAAAAAATTGTTATGAGGTGTTTCAGCCTCTCTTACAACTCCCTGAAGGACCAGTGTGGTGGCATTCACTCAGCCAAGAGCTTTTCTGAGGATGAAACAGCTTCCCTGCCAGTGTTTGGCCGGAGTATTGACTGTAGCAGACTGGGTCTAGGGATAGCAGGATAAACAATAGGAACATTGTAAAACTTGGGGAGAAAGCAGTTGAAAAAGGAGACACATGGGGAAGAGGATTTTTTAAAGGTCCTGCTTATACTGGGGAGTTGAGGCCATGTGCTTGCCCAAAGCTGGACTCATTTTCAGAAAAGGCCCAAGAAGACCTTAAGCTTTCATCTCTGGCCAAACAGCTTTCATCTCTGGCCAGACTTTCAGACTTGCGTTGCACAGGCTGTAAATGAAAGTACAGAGCTGGCTAACTGTTGGAACTCTTCAACATAGAGAAAGTCAGAACAGACTGGGGAAAGTTGTTTTCTTTTTTCTTTTTGGCTGCGGATGTTTATGGAAACTCTGTCGAGATAACAGCTCACAGTTAAGCAAAGCTAACAAGACTTCAGTGCCACACACAAAGAATGTGCAAAACAATTACCACAAGAAGCAGCAACACCAAATACCAGCTGTGGGGAAGAATCTGGTATCCAGAGTTGCCGCACTGTATTTGATATGTCCAGTTGTCAACAAATCATGACATGCTTAAAGAAACAGAATATGGCTGTTGTGAAGAGGAAAATACAGTTTACAGTAACACTACAATGAAGCATCACCTCACATCAATCAGAATAGGTGAAGTTGCTCAGTCATGTCTGACTCTTTGCGACCCCACAGACTATAGCCTACCAGGCTTTTCCATCCGTGGGATTTTCCAGGCAAGAGTACTGGAGTGGGTTGCCATTTCCTTTTCCAGAGGATCTTCCCGACCCAGGGATCGAACCCAGGTCTCCCACATTGTAGGCAGACGCTTTACTGTCTGAGCCACCAGGGAACTCTACAGTAACACTACACAGGGATTAATTCCCATATAACTTTACTCAGTTCTCCATTTCTGTGATTTTTTTTTTTAACCCCATCTGTTTTTTCAGCCACAGACTATGATGTATTATAGTGTTGATATTTATTGTTGCAAAATAGTTACATAAGTGGACCCTCACAGTTCTAATCCAAGTTGTTCAAAAGTCAACAGTAATTAATAAAAATGTCCCTGAGGAAGCCCAGGAATTATAAAAAAAGATTTTAAAGGTGCTCAAACAGCTAAAGAAGCTATGGTCAACAACTGAAGACAGCCAATAAAAAGCTATCTCACCAAAGAGAGATGTCAAAAAAGGGATAACAATTATAAAAAGGATCCAAATTGAAATTCTGGAGCTGAAAATATAATAACTGAAAGGGAAAATCCACTAGCAGGTTTTAGTAGCAATTTGAGCAGGCAAACAGAGAATCAGTGAATTTGAAAATACATCAGTTGAGATTGGCAACTTTGAAAACCCAGAAAGATAAAAGAATGAAAAAAAAAATTACCAGAGCTGTGAGATACCAGCAGCATACCAACATGTTTATAATGGAAGTCCTAGGGGGAGAGAAAAGAGAAAAGGCACAGAAGTAATATTTAATGAAGTAATTGTTGAAAACCTTGCAAATTTGATAGAAAACGTACATCCAAGAGGCTTAATTACACTGAGACACAGCACGGTTGCTCCTTGAAATACACGGAGGCTAGACGGACCTGGCTCCATTCCGCTGAAAGTGCACGTGTTAGTGCTACTGTTGTTGTTCCGTCTTGTCTGACTGTGACCCCGTGGACTGCAGCACACCAGACGCCGCCATCCTCCACATTGTCTCAGAATTGCTTAAATTCATGTCTGTTGAGTCAGTGGCTTCTCTTGTTACTGAGCACTGTCTCTAGAGTGTGCTCCAGAGCATCAGTTTTGTTGCCCTGCAGCAGATGGAATTTTCCTGAATCAACGACCAAACCATTGTCCCCTGCACTGGGAGGCATATTCTTAAACACTGCATTACCAAGAAAGTCCAGTTTTATTTTAAATACTTTGTCTGTCTGTTTGTCTGCACCATGTGGCTTCTGGGACCTCAGTTCCCTGAACAGGATTTGAACCTTGGCCCTTGGCAATGAGACCACAGAGTCCTAACCACTGGACTGTGAGGAAATTTCCTCAGGGGAGTTTTGCATAAAATAGTAATCCATGTTTCATTTGTTTGTAGAGAATAGATTTTTTATTTCTAATGGTAGATGACTATGTTTGCGTGGCTGTGTGTGTGTATATATGTGTATGTTTGTGTTTAGTTTTGTTTTATGTGACAGGGAAGAGCTATTATTTTCTTTCTGGTTTGTTACATGAGGTCTGTGATTTGTGATATTAAACTGAACAATAAGAGAATAATCTGATAAAACTCAAATAGCTCTGTTAGGTAGAAATTTTAATTGAGAAATAGTCTCTGGAAATTCATAAAGGACATATATTTGGTAAACTACTTTTTAACTTTGTATTAGGGTATAACCAATTAATAATGTTGTGATAGTTTGAGGTGAACAGCATAGAGACTCAGCCTTATGTATACATGAATCTATTCTTCCTCTGACTCCACTCCTTTTCAGTTGCCACGTAACACTGAGCAGAGTTCCATGTGCTATATAGTAGGTCCTTGTTGGTTTTCCATTTTAAATGTAGCAGTGAGTACATGTCCATCCCAAACTCCCTAACTATCCTTTCCCCCATCCTTCCCCACCCAGCAACCATGTGGTGTATGTATGTGTGTGTGTGTGTGTGTATGTGTGTGTGTGTGTGTGTGTATACACACACATATGCATATGATAGAGTCTTACTCAGCTACTAAAAAGAATGAAATAATGCTATTTGCAGCAACATGGATGGACCTAGAGATTAACATACTGAGTGAAGTAAGTCAGACAAAGAAGAAATATCATATGACATCCCTTATATGTGGAATCTAAAAAGAAATAATACAAATGAAGTTGCAAAATAGAGGCTCACAGAGAATAAACTACTTTTTAACAGCTTTATCTCACTATAATATATATTCAGTAATATAATAATCACTCATTTAAAATATGTAATTCAGTGTTTTTTTTCTTTATTTACAGAATTAGCTAAATTTTAGAGCATTTTTTTTTAACCATTCTACCCCCATTCCTCTATTCCTAGAACCAGTAATCTACTATCTTTCCTTATGGATTTGCCTGTTCTGGATATTTCATATAAATGGAGTCCTATAATACATGATCTTTTGTGACTGCTTTCTTTTATTTAGCATAACATTTTTGAGATTCATGCATGTTGCATGTTAGTGTGAATTAGTACTTAAGTACTTTTAATTGCCAAATAATATACCACTGTACAGATATATTTTATTTATCCATTCAATAGTTGATAGACATTTGGTTCTACTTTTGGCCATTGTGAATGGTGCTGGTGTAAACATAAATGGAGAGATTTTGATTGGACATTTTTTTTAATATTTATTTAATTGGAAGCTAATTACTTTACAGTATTGTAGTGGTTTTTGCCATACGTTGACATGAATCAGCCATGGGTGTACATGTGTTCCCCATCCTGAACCTACCTCCCTCCCCATCCCATCCCTCTGGGTCATCCCAGTGCACTAGCCCTGAGCACCCTGTCTCATGCATAGAACCTGGACTGGTGACCTGTTTCACATATGATAATATACATGTTTCAGTGCTATTGTCTCAGATCATCCCACCCTCGCCTTCCCCCACAGAGTCCAAAAGACTATTCTATACATCTGTGTCTCTTTTGCTGTTTTGCATGTAGGGTTATCGGTACCATCTTTCTAAATTCCATGTATATGAGTTAGTATACTGTATTGGTGTTTTTCTTTCTGACTTTCTTCACTCTGTATAATATTAAGCTCTAGTTTCATCCACCTCATTAGAACTGATTCAAATGCGTTCTTTTTAATGGCTGAGTAATATTCCATTGTGTATATGTACCACAGCTTTCTTATCCATTCATCTGCTGATGGACATCTAGGTTGCTTCCATGTCCTGGCTATTATAAACAGTGCTGCGATGAGCATTAGGCTACACGTGTCTCACCTCTTGGCTATATACCTAGCAGCAGAATTGCCAGGACATGTGGTAACTCTGTTTAACACCTTAAGGAACTAATACAGTGTTTTACAAAGTAACGGTACTATTTTACATTCCTGCCAGCAGTATATGAGTGTTCTAGTTTCTTCATATCCTTTTAAACTATTTTCTGTCTTTTTGATTATAATTATTCTGATGAGTATGAAGTGGTATCATCATGTTTTTTATTTTCCTAATAATGATATTGAACATCTTTTCATGTGCTTGTCATTTGTTTATCTTCTTTGTGGAAACATCTCTATTCAGATCTTTTGACCATTTTAAAATTTAATTATCTTTACTGTTGAATTCCCGCTTTACTGTGGGCTTCCTTCATAGCTCAGTTGGTAAATCATCTGCCTGCAATGCAGGAGACACCAGTTCGATTCCTGGGTTGAGAAGATACCCTGGAGAAGGAAATGGCAACCCACTCCAGTATTCTTGCCTGGAGAATCCCATGGACAGAGGAGCCTGGCAGGCTACAGTCCATGGGGTAGCAAGAGTCAGACACGGCCTAGCGACTAAACCTGTCAGATGTATTGTTTGCATGTATTTTCTCTCATTCTATATGCTTTCATTTCACTTTCTTGGTTGTGACCTTCAAAGCACAAGTTTTTTTATTTTGACAAAGTCTGACTTATAATTCTCTTTTATTGCTTGTGATTTTGGTGTCACATTAAGAAATTATGGCATAACTGAGAGTCACAAAGGTTTAACATTATCTTCAAAGAGATTTAGTTTTAATTCTTATGTCTAGGTCCATGATCCCCCTTTGAGGCAATTTTAAATTATTTTTCTTAAAAATTGTGCTGAAATATACATAACAAAATTTACCATCTTAACCGTTTTTAACCATGCAGTTGACTATATTTAACTGTATTAATATTGTTGTCAAACAGTCCTCAGAGCCCTTCTTCTTATAAAACTGAAATTCTATATTCATTAAACCATAATCCCCTTTCCTTCCTCCCTTTTTCTCCAACCCCTGGCAGTTCCCATTGTAATTTGTCTCTGAATTTCACTCCTTTAGGTAGCTCCATAAAAGTGGAATTATATAGTGTTTTTCTTTCTCTGACAGTTGTATCCTCAGAATTCATCACTCAGAGCCCTTCTTCTTATAAAACTGAAATTCTATATTCATTAAACCATAATCCCCTTTCCTTCCTCCCTTTTTCTCCAACCCCTGGCAGTTCCCATTGTAATTTGTCTCTGAATTTCACTCCTTTAGGTAGCTCCATAAAAGTGGAATTATATAGTGTTTTTCTTTCTCTGACAGTTGTATCCTCAGAATTCATCCATTTTGTAGCTTGTGTCACAATATCTCTCCTTTTTAGGCCAAATAGTACTTCATTGTATGTGTGTACCACATTTATTTATCCTTTCACCCATCTGTGGACACTTGAGTTGTTTCCATCTTTTGGCTGTTGTGAATAGAGCTGCTATGAATATGAAAATACAAAAATATCTCCTTGAGAGCCTTCTTTTAAGTATTTCGGTACAGACCCAGAAGTGGAATTGCTAGATCCTGTGGTCACTCTACTTTTATGTTTGTGGAACTGCCATACAGTTTTCTTTAGTAGCCATTTTACATTAACATCATTAATACACTAAGATTTAAATTTTTTCACAATCTCACCAACACTTATTATTTTCTAGGTTTTTTTTTTTCTTTCATAATGGCCATGTTGCAGATTTAAAGTGATACCTTATTGGGCTTTTGCATTGCATTTTGCTGATGATTATTGATTTGAATGTCTTTTCATGGACTTGTTGGCCAGTTGTATATCTTCTTTGGAGAAATGTCTATTCAAGACCTGTACCCATTTTTGAATTGTGTTTTTGTTTGTTTGTTTCTTTAAGTTGTAAGAATTCTTTATATATTCTAGGTATGTGTGTTAGTAGCTCAGTCATGTCCAACTCTGAGACCCCATAGACTGTAACCTGCTAGGCTTCTCTGTCCATGGGATTCTCCAGGCAAGAATACTGGAGTGGATTGCCATTCCCTTCTCCAGAGGTTCTTCACTACCCAGGTATCAAACCCAGGTCTCCTGCACTGCAGGCAAATTCTTTACCATTTGAGCTACAGGGAAGTACTAGTATTCCGGACAGTAACCCATCATCATATACATGATTTGCAAATACTTTCCTCTTTCTGTAGGTTGCCTCTTAGCTCTCTTCATTGTGCACTTTGATACAGTTTTAAATTTTGATTTAAAACTCTTTGAATTTTTACTTTTCCTACTAAAGTAAATCAAGAGTTAATTTGAGTTTCTGTGCAATACTTCACCATTGAATGTTGTGATTGATTTAAACTAAAATTTGTACATTTCTTTGTTAAAACTAAAATATGAATACTTATATATGAAAGATTCAAATTGTACCTCTCAATCTTAATCTAGAGATTTAAAAAATTAAAATTTTTCTCTTTAAGAAAGCAACAAAAGTATTAACATTAGTTTTCTTTGAGGAGAAGGATCTTTCAACTGATAATACGAAAGAAAGTGTTAGTCATTCAGTCGTGTCCAACTCTTTGTGAACCCATGAGCAGTAACCTGCCAGGCTCCTCTGTCCATGGGATTCTCCAGGCAAGAATACTGAAGTGGGTTGCCTTTCCTTCTCCAAGGGATCTTCCTGACCCAGGAACTGAACCCAGATCTCCCACTTTGCAGGCAGCTTCTTTACCATCTGAGCCACCCGGGAAGCCTTCACTTAAAATTGCACCAATATTTTTTTTGATTTGGGGTATATTTCTTCAAATTAATTTTTGTTGGCATATAGTTGACTTACTATGTTGTGTTAGTTTCTTGCTTTACAGCAAAGTGAATCAGTCATTCATATATATGTATCCACTCTTTTTTAGATTTCCTTCCCATGTAGGTTACTACAGAGCATTGGGTAGAGCTCCCTGTGCTATACAGGAGGTTCTCATTAGTTATCTGTTTTATACATGGGAAGTATGTTTGTGTCAGTCTCAATCTCCCAGTTCATCCCACCACCCATTTACCCGCTTGGGCTCCAAAGTCATTGCAGATGGTGACTGCAGCCATAAAGTTAAAAGACACTTGCTCCTTGGAAGAAAAGTTATGACCAACCTAGACAGCATATTCAAAAGCAGAGACATTACTTTGCCAACAAAGGTCCGTCTAGTCAAAGTTATGGTTTTTCTAGTAGTCATGTATGGATGTGAGAGTTGAACTATAAAGAAAGCTGAGCACCAAAGAGTTGATGCTTTTGAACTGTGGTGTTGGAGAAGATTCTTCAGAGTCCCTTGGACTGCAAGGAGATCAACTAGTCCATCCTAAAGGAAATCAGTCCTCAATATTCATTGGAAGGACTGATGTTGAAGCTGAAGCTCCAGTACTTTGGCCACCTCATGTGAAGAATTAACTCATTGGAAAAGACCCTGATGTTGGGAAAGATTAAAGACAGGAGGAGAAGGGGACAACAGAGGGGTTGGAGGTATCACCAACTCAATGGACATGTGTTTGAGTAGACCCCAGGAGTTGGTGATGGACAGGGATGCCTGGCATGCTGCAGTCCATGGGCTCGCGAAGAGTCGGACATGACTGAGCGACTGAACTGAACCATATCTTTGTTCCCTATGTCTGTGACTTTCTGAGTGTGAATAAGCATTTTTGAGTTTATTTTTGTGTGTAGTGTTAGGGAGTTTTCTGATTCAGTGCAAACCCTGTCATATTATCAAGAGCATTTTTCAGAGAACTAGAACAACTTTTTACACTTTATATGGAATCACACAAAAAAATTCTGAATAGTGAAAGCAATCTTGAGAAAGAATAATGGACCTGGAGAAATCAGGTTCCCTTCAGACTATACTACAAAACTACAGTAAGCTATAGGTATTGGCACAAGAACAGAAATATAGATTCATGGAACAGGTTAGAAAGTCTAGAAACAAACCCATGCACCTGTGGCCATTGTAGTCTGTGACAAAAGAGACAAGAATATATGATGGAGAAAAGACAGTGCCTTCAGTAAGTGGTGCTGGGGAAACTGGACAACTGGTCACATGTATTTTTACTTTTGTTGCCTGTCCACTTAGAGGCATTATTTATTTATTTTAGCAAAGTAATGGGTTTATAAAGAACTAGAAAACACTTAAGAGAAAGTTAGATTATTGGCAGCGCACTCCCAACACTCTTGCCTGGAAAATTTCATGGACAGAGCAGCCTGGTAGGCTACATACAGATCATGGGATCTCAAGGAGTCGTACACGGCCAAGAAATTTCACTTCTCATGAATCAGGCTGCTTGCCACTTCTTTAAAAAAAAAAAGGAAAAAAGTTAAATTATACTAGTATCTCCTATTTTATATACCAGAGTATCAAAACTTTAAATATAAAAGTAACCCATATATGTAGTAGCTGAAATGGCATTTATTTTTATATGGAGCACATATTCATTATTTTACACATAGATATGTAGTTGTCCTAGCAGTTTGTTTAAAAGACTTTTTTCCCCATAATTTTCTAGCCTACTTGTCAATTCATCATAAATGTTAGTATTTATTTCTGAACTATCAGTTCTGTTCTTTTACCCAGTACCACTCAGTTTTGGTTACTGTAGCTGTGTGGTTAAGTTTTGAAATCAGGATGAGAGTCCTCCAACTTTGTTCACCATTTTCCAAGTGGTTTGGCTACAGTGTCTCTGAATTTCTAAATGAACTTTAGGATCAATTTTTACAAAGAAAAAAAAAAGCCAGCTGACATTTTGTTGAGAATTCCCTTGAATCTATAGATCAGTATGGAAAGTATTGCCATTTTAACAATATTAAAGTCTTCCAATTCATTGGGCCAGTTTTCCATTTATTTTGATCTTTTATAATTGGTTTCAATAGTGTTCTGTGGTATAGTCTTCATTTATTTGATAAATATCTTAAATATTTTTATGCTGTTGTAGATGGAGTTGTTTTGTTTCATTTTTGGATTGTTCACTGTGTGTTGAAATGTAGTTGACTGTTGTCTGTTAAACTCATGTCCTAAATTTTAAGGAACTTGTTTATTAGTTCTAGTTGGTTTTCTTATGGTTTCCTTGGTATTTTCTGTGTAGAAGATCATGTCATCTGCAAACAGAGTTGGTTTTACTGCTTCCTCTCCATTCCTGATTTCTTTTCATTGGTTTCCAGATTGCTCTGGCTAGACCCTTCAGTATGATAAGAGGAAGTGTGTACATACGATGTTGTTCTTATCCTAAGGGAAAAGCATCTGATCTTTTACCATTTACTATAATGTTAGCTGTGCATCTTTTGTAAATGCTGTTCATCTGGTTGAGAAAGTCCCTTTCATTTATTGTTTGCTGAATGATTTTATCGTTAAAGAGGGTTGTGAGCGAAACAATAGCCTTTTGAGGGCCTAGTGTACTGTGCCAGGTCTTAGCTGTGGCATGCAGGATATTTAGTTGCAGTATATGGGATCAGTTCCCTGACCAGGGATTGAATCTGGGTCCCTCACTTTGGAAGTGCATTTATTTTAGCCATTTTCTGTTAGTCTATCTTAACCACTGGCTCACCAGGGAAGTCCACATTTAAGAGCCTATCCCATATCAAGGGGTACATCGTTGGGATGTAATATAAGTTTTTATGGCTATATCTGGAGAAAGTTGTATGCAAATTCTAAAATTGATTTGCCCAATACCAAAGCTATAACAAAATTTTAAATGGAAAAGTTATTGTAAAAAGCTGTTTATAATTATTATAAAGCTTGGAAGAGGTGATGGATGGTTGTATTGTGGGCTTTGGAGTATTCTAAATAATTGTAAGACACACATTGTTGGGAAGAAAGAAGAAATGTCTTTTGGGATGAATATAAATCTAATCATGCCCAATTTTAAGAAGCTGGACTAAGTTTATGCTTCTCAAATTAGAGCATTTATTTCCCAATGATATGTGTGGCAGTGTCAGGATAGTAAGAAGCTATTGAATTAAAATCACATTTTTAAAATGTTCTGTTCAGTGGTATTTAGTTTATTGACTTTTTAAAAATTTAAACATTTTATTTTGAAATAATCGTAGATTCACATAAAGTAGTAAATAATACAAAAGAATTGCCTCTACCCTTTACCCAGTTTCCAAAAATGAAGATGTCTTGCAAATATGTGATAATATATTACAACCAGGATAATGACATTGATACAGTCAGGATACTTAATGTTTTCACCACCCCAAGGGTCCCTTTTTTTTCCTTGTAATAACTATATCCACTCCTATCTTATTCCCACTCCTTTCTTAACCCCTGGCAACCATTAATCTAATTTCTATTTCCATAATTTTGTCCTTTTAAGAATGTCATATAAATGAAATCATATTGTATGCAATCTTTTAGTATTGGCCTTTTCTCACTCAGCATAATTATCTGAACAATATTCAATGTCAATAGTCTGTTCATTTTTTTTACTGGTGTGTGGTATTCCATGGTATGAATATACCACAATTTGTTTAAATAAATACCGATTGAATGAGGTAACTTGGTTGTTTTCCAGTTGTTGGCTATTACAAATAAAGCTGCTATAAACATTCCTGTGTAGGTTTTTGATGAACATCAGTCTTTATTGCTTTGCTGGGTCGTGTGGTAGTTGTATAATTTTTTGACTGTCTCTAATACCACGTTGGCCTAGATGTTGGGATCCTGCATTAGAGTGCCAGAGATGGAACTTTAGGCTTCTCACTTGGCCTTTGCTGGTGTGGGTATGGGTGAGGCCATAGTTTTTAACTGTGATGTTTGGCTGGAAGAGAGCAGTTACTGTCTAAAAGTGTTCTGTCTTGCTGAACTTCACCTTTACTTGTTTTTTAACTAATGAGAGCAGGTTTTTGTTAGAGCTCTTTGTATTCTTCTGTGCTCTTTGTTCATGGCTGCTGTCTTTAACTCGAAATCTGGGATATTTGAAGTAAAAAGAAAACCCAGGGATCACTCTCTTGTTATTCTTTGATCCCAAAGTCTCTAGCCAGTCTGCCTTTTTTCTCTTTTCAGATTCTTCTTAAGTTTGTTCTGTATATGATGTCCAGGATTTTTAGTTGTACTTCACAGGAGGAATAGGGAAAAATACATCTCCATTATATGAGAAATGGCAATGCAATTTAAAATATTTTTATATGAAATAACATGTGGCACTAAAATTAAACAGAATGCCAGGTTATCATTTTAGATGTAAAACAGAGAAATCTCAAAGAAGTGTTAAAATATTTATGGTATCTTTAAGACTGATCCTGTATTTTAGTAAGAAGTACTAATTCTTTCTTCCTGTTCTTATTGGTAAATATTAGGCTGTAGGCCATGTTTCTATAGCAAAGAGACCCAAATACAATGGCTCAGATAAGGTAGAATTGTATTTCTCTTTCAGGTCCAGGGTAAGAAAGTAACTTTGCTTCTTAAAATCTTCTGAGGAACCAAGCTGGGTGGGCAGTTGAGCCACCATTATGTGTGGCCTCCCAGGGTTGTTCTAGACATCACCATTTTCATTTGGCAAGAGCAATGGTAATGGGTTGTTCCACAGCAGAAACTAACAACATGGTAAAGCAGTTACACTCCAGTTAAGAAAAGAAAGAGTAGTAGTGGTGGTAATGATTGAAGGTGGCAGTAGGAGAACATGGAGGCCAGGAGCTTGATTTTTTTTTAAGGACGAGAGCCTGAAGTCGTACTTACTGCTTTCGCTTACCTCCCATTGGCTTGTATCTAGTCACATGATCCTATCTGCCTGCAAAAGAAGAGTCTCTGCTTGGTAGTCATGTGACCAGCAGAATTTAGGTAAGGGACCCCTGTTATTAAAACTAAAAAGGTGAGCAAAAGTCTTTGCTTTTGTAACTTAAATGAAATCTTTTAGAAGAAATTAACTGTGTGATTTTAGTTATCATGAGCCATTTTATTCTATAGTTAACTGTCTTTTTCTTGTGTTTTTATAATTATTGACTACTTCAAGTAATAACTTATTTATATCTTCTAGGATTTACAGAGTCCACGGGGAATAGGATGCAAGCCAGAAGCTGTTTGTAGTCACATTATTATTGAGAGCCATGAAAAAGGATGTTTCAGAACTCTGACAGCTGAACGACCCCGATTGGACAGCCACCCGTGTGTTTTTAGATCTGCTAACCCTCAGAAATAGTCAGAGGACAATGGAACCCATCATCATGGAGAACTAGGCACATCAACCTTTCCAAGTCACTGGACCAGGACAACTCCCAGTTCAAAGTCTGGAATTCCTTGCAGTTACAAAGTCATTCCCCATTTCAAAACTTTATCAGTGATGACTTGGAAATTAGCAAGGGCCTTCGAATGCCATTTCATGAAAAGCTGGACCCTTGGCTGTCAGAATTAGTAGAACCTGCTTGTATGCCACCTGAAGATTGTCATTCTTCATCACAAATGCTTCCCTCAGAACCCATGAAAAAGTTTACTACCTCCATCACTTTCTCATCTCACCGACATTCTAAATGTTTTTCAGATTCCTCTTTTCTTAAGGTTGGTGTTACTGAAGGTAGCCAGTGTTCTGGAGCATCTGTGGGGGTAGTTAATTCTCATTTCACTGAAGAGCAGAATTCTCCTAGAGATCTAAAACAGAGAACCTCTTCCCCTTCATCACTTAAAATCATTAGTCAGTCACCAGATAAAGCTGTGACTATTTTAGCAGAAAATAGTAGCCAAAGCCAAAAATTATCTGTTGAACATTCTTATCAAGAAGAAAAACCCTTAGAAAAATCAGATTTTAAAAGCAGTCATCCTAATCCCAGTGCCAGTGCAAATGATAGCAATTTCAAAGAAGTTCATTTTTCTAATAATCATACTCTCATTAGCATGGGCAGACCAAATTCCACAGTAGAAGTAAAAGAGAAGAATGTAACTATTACTGCAGATCTTCCTTCACACATTTTTCTTGAACAAGAGGTCTTTGAACAAAGCAAAGCCCCACATGCAGATCACCATGTGAGAAAACACCATTCTCCACCTCCTCAACATCAGGATTATGTAGCTCCAAATCTTCCTTGTCGTATTTTTCTTGAAAAGCGAGAACTCTTTAAGCAGAGCAGGGCCCCACATGTAGATCAGTTAAGAGAAAACCAGTCTCCCCTTCCTCAGAGTCAGGGTTATATAGCTTCAGACCTTCCTTCTTCATTTTTCTTGAGCAGCGTCAACTCTTTGAACAAAGCAAAGCCCCAAATGTAGATCACCACCTGAAAAAACTCCGTTCCCCCCTTCCTCAAAGTCAGGATTCTGTAGTAGAAAAGAATAATGAACATAAGCCTAAATTACACATTTCTGATATGATAGATGTTGAAGCCAAATTCAGTGATGTGGTCTCCCCATCAGTCCCAGATCAATGTACAGTAGTAACATCTGCATCTTCTCCACCTTCAAATAGAAAAGCACTTTCTTGTATTCGTATAACTCTTTGTCCCAAGACTCCTTCCAAGTTGGATAGTGGAAACTTAGATAAAAGATTGCATTCATTGGATCCTGCCACTAAAACAAGGATGAATAGTGAGTTTAACTCTGACCTACAAACTATATCTTCAAGATCATTGGAACCAACCTCCAAATTATTGATCAGTAAACCTGTAGCACAGAATCAAGAATCTTTAAGTTTTCTAGGACCTAAATCTTCATCGGACTTTCAAGTCGAACAGTCTCCTCTTCTAGATAGTAATGTTATTACTCAGGACTTGAAAACCATACCTAATCAGAATAGCCAGATAGTAACATCAAGGCAAACACAAGTGAACAGTTCAGATTTGGAAGAATATTCCAATCCAGAAGGGACTCCGGTATCTGCAGATCGGTGAGTCTCATTGTGATGACAAGCAAGCTGATGAAATTTATGATAAGGGGTTTAAAATACTTAAGCAAGTGTAAGTTCTTGGGGGAGAGGCAGATAATTTCTCTTAGGGGAGGTTGTTACCTGCCTAATCTAGAAATCTTTCAAGGAATGAACACCTAAGTAAGAGAAAACATCTGAATGTAATATAATGTATTTATACTCTCAAAAGGACTTCTGGAAAACAAGTTGACATCAAGTATTTTAAAACATTACTCAGAAGAATCTTTGATCACCGAGTGGTACAATTTAGTGATTCCTTATTTATTACATTGGAAATATGCTGAAGACCAGGCTTTGGAAGGGGATGCATGCATGTATGTGCTCCCTCTCCTCCTCTCTCTCTGTTTCATGTTTCCTCTCTAAATGAATATCAAAGTGGTAATTTCTCTGTGAAAATTCCTGGCAGACATCACTTTAACCAAATTATCAAGGTTAATATCACGAGTAGTGTATGTCAAGATAATGTGGTTCCTAATGTGATAACTTATTTCACAATGATTGTAGGAATGAAAACCCAGTTTAGGAATAAATGCATTAGATTTATACTGTTCAGGCTGATTTTAAGACTATCATTAATTCTCTTTTACATTAATGAGTTCTTTACTATATGGCTGAACACTTACCCTCTGTGTATAATGTTTCCACGTTATAGTTGAGAAGGTAGATGCTCCCTCTCCTCCTCTCTCTCTGTTTCATGTTTCCTCTCTAAATGAATATCAAAGTGGTAATTTCTCTGTGAAAATTCCTGGCAGACATCACTTTAACCAAATTATCAAGGTTAATATCACGAGTAGTGTATGTCAAGATAATGTGGTTCCTAATGTGATAACTTATTTCACAATGATTGTAGGAATGAAAACCCAGTTTAGGAATAAATGCATTAGATTTATACTGTTCAGGCTGATTTTAAGACTATCATTAATTCTCTTTTACATTAATGAGTTCTTTACTATATGGCTGAACACTTACCCTCTGTGTATAATGTTTCCACGTTATAGTTGAGAAGGTAGTAGATCATAGTGGTGAGCCTTGAAAAGAAGGGGAAAAAATGTTTAATCACCATCCACATGTGGAAGTCATGGCAGTGAGGGACTTACATATGTTACCTGATTTAGTGCTTGTTAACCCTATATGGTAGGTGATGGTATCCTTATTTGCCCTCTGGAAAACTGAGACACTGATATTGCTGCTTTTTCTGCAAGCAGCAGTTGTTTCAAATAACACCATCTGTTCAATGGAAGCAAGTGCTTCTTTGCCACATTACCATGTCTCCCAAATCCTGAGCCATACTTAAACTATCCTATCAACTGTACTCTTGGATGAGTCATTTAATATCTTTGGTACTTGTATATGGATGATTGGTGGGAAGAAATAGTTGGAAAGCTTGGAGGTCCATTATAGCTCTGAAAGTTAGTGACTGAGAATTGGATTGGGGCAGATAAAAACAAAGTCAGTCTCTGATTTCTGTAGTATTATAAATAGATCCTTTTGGGGCGTGAAAAGTGTTTAGAAATTAAAAGATTGGCAAGTTTGCATATAATACTTAAACTCTTCTAAGTGATAAAGTGTCAAGTTATTGGAGCTGAATTCTTTGAATGAGAAAGAAAATTATACCTGATTATAAATATAACTAATTAACAATGCTGTTTGTTCCAGAATGTACTAAATGTTAGGCACTGTAGTCAATGTTTATATCATTTTATACTTGGTGTAATCATCATAGGTAGGTATTATTCAGTTCAGTCGCTCAGTCGAATCTGATTCTTTGCGACACCATGAATCGCAGCATACCAGGCCTCCCTGTCCATCACCAACTCCCAGAGTTCACTCAGACTCAACATTCATTGAGTCAGTGATGCCATCCAGCCATCTCATCCTCTGTTGTCCCCTTCTCCTCCTGACCCTAATCCTTCTCAGCATCAAAGTCTTTTCCAATCAGTCAACTCTTTCCATGAGGTGGCCAAACTACTGGAGTTTCAGCTTTAGCATCATTCCTTCCAGGGCTGATCTCCTTCAGAATGGAGTGGTTGGATCTCCTTGTAGTCCAAGGGACTCTTCAAGAGTCTTCTCCAACACCACAGTTCAAGAATGAAAACTAACCTTTTCCAGTCCTGTGGCCACTGCTGAGTTTTCCAAATTTGCTGGCATATTGAGTGCAGCACTTTCACAGCATCATCTTTCAGGATTTGAAATAGCTCAACTGGAATGCCATCACCTCCACTAGCTTTGTTCATAGTGATCTTTCTAAGGCCCACTTGACTTCACATTCCAGGATGTCTGGGTCTAGAGGAGTGATCACATCGTTGTTATTATCTGAGTCGTGAAGATCTTTTTTGTACAGTTCTTCCATGTATTCTTGCCACCTCATCTTAATATCTTTTGCTTCTGTTAGGTCCGTACCATTTCTGTCCTTTATCGAGCCCATTTTTGCATGAAATGTTCCGTTGGTATCGCTAATTTTCTTGAAGAGATCTCTAGTCTTTCCCATTCTCTTGTTTTCCTCTATTAGCATTGATCGCTGAAGAAGGATTTATCTCTTCTTGCTATTCTTTGGAACTCTACATTCTCATGCTTATATCTTTCCTTTTCTGCTTTGCTTTTCACTTCTCTTCACAGCTATTTGTAAGGCCTCCCCAGACAGCCATTTTGCTTTTTTGCATTTCTTTTCCATGGGGATGGTCTTGATCCCTGTCTCCTGTACAATGTCACGAACCTCATTCCATAGTTCATCAGGCACTCTATCTATCAGATCTAGGCCCTTAAATCTATTTCTCACTTCCACTGTATAATCATAAGGGATTTGATTTAGGTCATACCCTGATGGTCTAGCGGTTTTCCCTACTTTCTTCAATTTGAGTCTGAATTTGGTAATAAGGAGTTCATGATCTGAGCCACAGTCAGCTCCTGGTCTTGTTTTTGTTGACTGTATAGAGTTTCTCCATCTTTGGCTGCAAAGAATATAATCAGTCTGATTTCAGTGTTGACCGTCTGTTGATGTCCATGTGTAGAGTCTTCTCTTGTGTCGTGGAAGAGGGTGTTTGCTATGACCAGTGCATTTTCTTGGCAAAACTCTATTAGTCTTTGCCCTGCTTCATTCCGCATTCCAAGGCCAAATTTGCCTGTTACTCCAGGTGTTTCTTGATTTCCTACTTTTGCATTTCAGTCCCCTAGAATGAAAAGGACATCGTTTTTTGAGTGTTAGTTCTAAAAGGTCTTGTAGGTCTTCATAGAACCATTCAACTCAGCGTCTTCAGCTTTACTGGTCGGCACAGACTTGGATTACCATGATATTGAATGGTTTGCCTTGAAGTCGAACAGAGATCATTCTGTCATTTTTGAGATTGCATCCAAGTACTGCATTTTGGACTCTTGTTGACCATGATGGCTACTCCATTTCTTCTGAGGGACTCCTGCCTGCAGTAGTAGATATAATGCTCATCTGAGTTAAATTCACCCATTCCAGTCCATTTTAGTTCACTGATTCCTAGAATGTTGACATTCACTCTTGCCTTCTCTTGTTTGACCACTTCCAATTTGCCTTGATTCATGGACCTGACATTCCATGTTCCTATGCAATATTGCTCTTTACAGCATCAGACCTTGCTTCTATCACCAGTCACACGCACAACTGAATATTGTTTTGCTTTGGCTCCATCCCTTCATTCTTTCTAGAGTTATTTCTCCACTGATCTCCAATAGTATATTGGGGACCTATTGACCTGGGGAGTTCCTCTTTCAGTATCCTGTCATTTTGCCTTTTACTTACAGGTTTTACAAACCTTAGATTAAATGATTTGCCCCAGATAACCATGGTGGCTCAGACAGTAAAAGGTCTGTCTACAGTGCAGGAGACCTGGGCTCGATCCCTGGGTTGGGAAGATCCTCTGGAGAAGGAAATGGCAATCCACTCCAGTACTTTTGCCTGGAAAATCCCATAGACAGAGAAGCCTAGTAGGCTATAGTCCATGGGGTCGCAAAGAGTTGGACACGACTGAGCGACTTCACTGTCATATGACCATTCACTGTTAAAAATAACATTTGAACCTAGTTTGTCTGACTCCTGAACCTGTAAATAATATACACACTCATCTGTATATGTGTATATATATACGTAAGATGTTTAAGAATATTAAACTTTATTTTGAGATTAAATTTAGACTTAGAGGAGCTGCAGAAATAGTAGAGTTCCTGTGTTATCTATTGCAGTGTAACCTATTACCCTGAAATGTGGAAGCCTAAAACAATAAATATTACCCCAAGTTTCTTTGGGTCAGAGATCGAGGCATGGCTTACCTAGGTGCTTCTGGCTTTGGGTCTCTCAGAGGGTTCAAACAGGTTATTGGCTGCAGTCCCATCCCAAGACTTGACTAAGACCAATGTCCTTTTGAGCTCACTCACATGGTTACTGGCCAGAAACGGCTTCTGCCTTCCTTAAGGCAGCTGTGACAGTTAAGCTTTTCTCAAGTGAGCAAGTGAGAGTCCAGATGTACCCAGGACAAAGTACAGTCTTTACTTTGTAACCTAACCTTGGAAGTAAATCTCATCACCTCTGCCACATTCTAATACTAGAAAAAAATAAATCAATATTTCTGGCCAGCCCTCAAGGGTTAGGGATTACTCAAATGCATGAATACAGGAAGCAGAGATCATGTGGGGGATATTTGTTTGTTTTTGGCCATGCCATGTGACATGGGGGATTTTGGTTTCCAGATTTGAGCTCACTCACATGGTTACTGGCCAGAAACGGCTTCTGCCTTCCTTAAGGCAGCTGTGACAGTTAAGCTTTTCTCAAGTGAGCAAGTGAGAGTCCAGATGTACCCAGGACAAAGTACAGTCTTTACTTTGTAACCTAACCTTGGAAGTAAATCTCATCACCTCTGCCACATTCTAATACTAGAAAAAAATAAATCAATATTTCTGGCCAGCCCTCAAGGGTTAGGGATTACTCAAATGCATGAATACAGGAAGCAGAGATCATGTGGGGGATATTTGTTTGTTTTTGGCCATGCCATGTGACATGGGGGATTTTGGTTTCCAGACTACCTCCTGCATTGGAGGCATGGAGTCTTAACCACTGAACCGTCAGGGAAGTTCCATTGGGGGAATATTTTAGAGGTTGCCAGTATACCCTTTGCTAAACCTCCCCTTATGTTAACATCTTATCCTAACATCATAACCATAAAACATTTACCAAAACTAAGAAATTCTCCATCATACACAATTATAATTAAATGTATAGACAATTTGGATTTCTCCTGGTTTTTCCAATAATGAACCTTTTCTGTCTCAGATCCATCCCACCATCTCACCTTGCATTTAGTTGTTCTCTCTAGTTAACCTCCCCCAGCTGTTCTGTCTCTGTAATCTCCTGGAGAAACTGAAGGCAGTTTCTCAGACTTCCTTATTTTTCATGACCTTTGAAGAGAATTAGTTATTTTGGTTTCAGATTGGCTTTGTCCGATGTTGTCTCAGGATTAAATTGAGGTTATCTGTTTTCAGTGCATTTCATCAGGAAGCACATTAAGTTGATATACAACTGCTCACGATGTTAACCGTGATTACTTGACAAAGGTGGTATCTACCAAGATTCTCCACTGTACAGAGAGAATCTTGGTAGGTAAATCATTCCTTCATTCCTTCTACATTTACTAATCGGAATTCTTGTGTGAGCAAGAGCTGTTGTTCCTCCCATTTATTTTTTCCTTTAGTTTTCCATGTACATTAATATGGACTCAGGGGCATTTATTTTATCCTTTGGATTATAATCCAGTGCTACTCAAATTGATTCAGTTTTAGCAATTGAAAACATGATTGGCTGCTGTACCTTGTCACAGCCCTGAAATCAATCATTTCCGCAAAGAATACTTATTTCTTTTTTGGAGTATAGGTTTTTCCCCCTTGCTTTGTTGAGATAAAATTGATATGCAACCTTGTTTAAAGTTTACAGTGTGTTGATTTGATATACTTATATTGCAAAATAATTACTGTGATAGTGTTAGCTAACACTTGATTCACATCACATAATTATCATTACTTTTTTTGTGGTGAGAAAATTTAAGATATACTCTAAAATAACTGTCAACTATATCAATACATTATTTTTAACTGTCATCACAGTACTGTTCATAGATCCCTCAGACTTATTCATCTTCTACTGGAAGTTTGTACTCTTAGGCCAGTATCTCCCCAGTTCTCCTGCCCTCCAGCTTCTGGTAGGCAGCATTCTTCTCTGTGTCCTCTTGTTTAGGTTCCACGTGTAAGTGATCCATGGTATTTCTCTTTCCCTGTCTGGTTTATTTTGCTTGGCAAAATGCTGCAAAAGTCCATCAGTGTAGGTTGCCTTTTCATTTTGTTGACTGTTTTGCAATACAGAAAATTTGTACTTTGATGTAGTCCTGCATACTGATTTCTGCGTTTGTAGCTTGTGCTCTTGGTGTTACATCCAAAAAACCACTGGCAAGACCTATGTCAAGGAGTTTTTCCCTGTGTTTTACTAGGAACTTATATGTTTTCAGCTCTTATGTTTAAATCTTTAATCCATTTCAAGTTAATTTGTTAGTATTAAAATAGGAGTCCAATGTCATTTTTTGGGCATGTGATTATCTAGTTTTTCCAGCACCTTCTATTGAAGAGACTGTTTTTCCTCTACTGAGTATTCTTGGCTCCCTTGTAAAATACTAGTTGAATGCATATGTAGGGGTTTATTTACGGGTTCTCTGTTCTGTTCAACTGGTCTATGTGGCTGTTTTTGTGCCAGTACCATACTGTTTTGATTACTGTAGCTTTTTGTTATAGATTGGAATCAGGAAGTGTGATACCTCCAGTTTTGTTTTTTCTCAGAATTGCTTGGGCAAATCAGGGTCTTTTATGACTCCATACAGATTTTAGAATTGTTTCTATGAAAAATGGCATTGGTAGGGATTGCATTGAATGTATATTGATGGCTTTGAGGCATATAGATGTTTAAACAATATTTTTCTGGTTCATGAACACATTTCATGTGTCTTCCCATTTGTTTGTGTCTTCCTCAATTTCCATCATCAAAGTCTTAGTTTTCAGTGAACAGATCTTTTACCTCCTTGGTTAAATTGATTTCTAGATATTTATTGATTTGTTACTATTGTGATTGGGATTTTCTTCAGTTCTTTTCAGATATTTTGTTGTTAGTGTACAACTATTTTTCTATGTTGATTTTGCATCCTGTGACTACTGAATTCATTGATTATTTCTAATGTGTTTTTTTTTAATGAAGTCTCTAGGATTTTCTGTTAGATATTAGATCATATCATGTGCAAAGAAATACAGCTTGCTTCTTCCTTAGTGATTGGATTCCTTTTATTTCCTTTTCTTGCCTAATCGTTCTGGTTAGGACTTCCAGTGCTGTGTTGAGTAAAAGTGCTAGCAGTGGGCACTTGTTCCTGATACTAGAGGGAAAGCTTCATCCTTTCACCATTGAGTTTGATGTTAGCTGAGAGTTTGTCATGCTGCTAAGTCGCTTCAGTCGTGCCTGACTCTGTGCGACCCCATAGACAGCAGCCCACCAGGCTCCCCTGTCCCTGGGATTCTCCAGGCAAGAACACTGGAATGAGTTGCCATTTCCTTCTCTAATGCATGAAAGTGAAAAGTGAAAGTGAACTCGCAGTCGTATCTGACTCTTAGCAACCCCATGGACCGCAGCCTACCAGGCTCCTCTGTCCATGGAATTTTCCAGGCAAGAACACTGGAGTGGGTTGCCATATCCTTCTCCAGAGAGTTTGTCATACGTCACCTTCATTATGTTGAGGGATGTTTCTTCTGTACCCAATTTGTTGAGAATTTTTATCAAGAAAGGTGTACTTTGTCAAATGCTTTTTCTGCATCTACTGAAATAATCACATTATTTTAATCTTTTATTCTATTAAAGTGGCATGTTTATTGATTTTTATATGTTGAACTATCCTTACGCCTCAGGAATAAATCCCAGTTGATCTTGGTGTATAATTCTGATGTGCTGTTTAATTCAGTTTTCTAATATTTTGTTGAGAAGTTTTATGTCTCTATTCATCAGATAATTGGTTTGTAGTTTTCTATATCTTCACCTAGCTTTGGGTCATCAGGGTAATGCTGGCCTTGTAAAATGAGTTTGCAAATGGTCCTCTCTCTTCAATTTTTGGACAGGTTTCAGAAGGATTGGTATTATTTCTTTCTGAAACATTTGGTAGAATTCACCACTTAAACCACTTAAAAAATTGGAAAGATTTTATTACTGTTTTTTTTTCCTTACTCCATTGGTCTGTTTATATTTTCTCTTTCTTCATGAATCAGTGTTGGTAAATTGTATGTGTCTTATGAATAGTGGAAATTGTCCATTTCTGCTAGGTTATCCAATTTCTTGGCATATAACTGTTCATAATAATCTCTTATGATCCTGGGTATCAATTGTCATGTCTTCTCTTTCATTTCTGATTGAGTCCTTCTTCCTTATTCTAGCTAAATTTGTCATTTTTGTCTATCATCAAAAATTAGGTCTTAATCTTGATCTTTTCTATTTTTCTGGTCTCTGATCCTTTTTTTCTTTCCCTTTGATTTTTCTTACTTCTACTTTGATCTTATTTCCTTTCTTTGTGTGCTTTGGGCTGGTCCATTCTTTTTCTAATTCCTTGAGGTGTGAGATTATTTGAGGCTTTTCTTTTTTCCGTAATGAAGTCATTTATCATTATAATGTCCTTAGAACTGCTTTTGTCTCATAGGTTTTGATATGTTTTGTTCACAGTTTCATTTGTTTCAAGATATTTTTTGCTTTCTGTTTTGATATTTTTAAGACATACTAGGATGACACTGCTTCTTTCCCTGCTGAGTGAATAAAGCTAAAGATTCTAGGCATTAACTCACACATGTGTCTCTATCTATAGTCATTTTATCTTGATTGTAATGTGTGTATGTATTTATGTGTGTGTATTTTTTTAAAAATCACAGGTCAATGTTGATAACTCCCAACTAGGCCAGAACCATGGTGTTGATTCTAGCTTTTTTCTTCTCTCTCCAATGGTGATATGGCTCTCATTATCTACAGTATATTTACCCCAGTATATGTAGTTTCAGAATTCTTAACCCATACCCGGATGAGAAGCAAATTCTCCAACTATGTACAGGTTTTAATGTGTAGTATTCAGTTCAGACATTGTTGCTGTTTCCCAGGTTAGTTATTTTCTTCCCTATATGCTTTAGCATGATGATATGATTTATTTATAATACTGTTAGATTCATTTCTTACATTCTATATTTCATCTTGCTCCAATAACTTGGTTAATTTTTTTTAATTTACATACTATCAAATTCACTTTTTGTGGTTAAAAGGTTAGTTCTATCAATTTTGAGTAATCCACATCACAGTTCCATGTGAAGCATTTCTCTCAGTCCAAGTTTTGCCTTTCCAGAGTGTCACATAAATGAAATCATAAAATGTAGAATAGCCTTTTAGGTTTGGCATCTTTTACAAAGTGTATTTACGATTTGTCCATCTTGTTTTGTTAATCAATAGTTTTTTACTTTTTAATTACTTTTTTACTTTTTACAAGCATAAAGCAGTAAAAAGTTAAAAAAAAAAACAACCCACAGTTTATCTATGTACATTGACTCCTTAAAGAATATTTGGGTTGTTTCCAGTTTTAGCTGATTATAGTTAGAGCTGCTAAAAAAATAAGAAATATATTTATATAAATATATATGTATATACAGTTAGACTGCTGAGTCATATGGTATGTGTGTGTATTTAACTTTACAAGAACTGTTTAGAACTATGCTAAGCTGATTTCCAGAGTGGCTGTACCTTTGTATTCCCACTAGCAACGTACAATGTTTCAGTTACTCTCCATCCTCACCAACTTGTGGTACTGTCCGTGTTTGTTAGCCATTATGATAGATGCTTTCCTGTATGTGTTTCACCCTGAGCTCCCCTTGTCAGGTCCTCAGAACAGAAAGCAGGGCTTAACTTAGCCCTTTCTTTTGTGTGTTTTTTGTGTGCTTCATGTGACTGTGTTAGTGCCAAGCGGTTCAGTACTGAGCAAAAAATCATAGATTTGCCTTACCCTCTTGAGACCACACCTCCTCTAGTGGAAGAGGAGGGTTTCCCTATGTCAGAATTTTAAACTCCTTGTTACTGCTGGTATTGCTGCCACCATGTAATCACTTGAGTGCTTGAGATTACTAGAAAGAGAGAAATTGGATTTTCACACTATTTCCAGTTCCACTTCTTATGCCCGAATAGAAGGCTTCTTCTGGAGATCTTTCTGTCTGTACTAATGTCCACTTCTAAGTGTCAGACTCTTGAGTTCAGGTCACTGGATACCAAAGGGAGCAGTGATAAACTCTTGTCTGTTTTACTGGTACTTCAGATGTACCAGTAAATCAAATTTCAGCTCCTATTATCTCTTCAAAGTCTTCTAATAACTGCTCCATGTAGTCTCTCTCAGTTTTATAGCTAACTTAGTAGAAGAGACAGAATGGGTTATGATTGATTATCCAAAACTAGAGCTGACTGTCATTTTTTGTTCTCAGTAACAGCATATGCAAATTCCATTGCCGACACCTGGTATTTCCAGTTATTTTTTATTTTGGCCATTCTAAATGTGGATGTGAAATGATATGTTATTGTGGTTTTAATTTGTTTTCCCCTGATGACACATGATGTTGAGTATTGTTTCTGTGCTTCTTGGCCATTTTTATATCTTTATAAAGTATCTGTTCACTCTTATCCATTGGATTGTGTCATGATTTTAAGAATTTTTAATATATTTAAGATAACAGATCCTCTGTGTATTACAAATATTTTCTCACAGAATGAGGTTTGATTTTCATTTTCTTCCTGGTGGCTTCATGAAGAAAAAGTTTTAAGTTTTATGAAATCAGTTTGTTAATTTCTCTTTTTCTATACTGTATAAGTTACAAGTATACAATATATAGTGATTCACCATTTTAAAGGTTATACTTCATTTATTATAGTTTTTATAAAATATTAACCATATTCCTTGTGTTGTACATCATATCCTTGTAGCTTATTTTATGCATAATTATTTGTACCACTTTATCCTGTACTCCTATGTTGCCCTTCCCCTCCCCACTGCTAACTGCTAGACTGTTTTCTGTATCTGTTAGTCTGTTTCTTTTTTGTTATAATCACTAGTTTGCTGTATTTTTTAGATTCCACATACAGTTGACATCATATGACATTTTTTCTCTCAGTCTCTTATTTCACTTAATATTGTAGCCTCCAGTCCATCCAAGTTGCTGAAAGTGGCAAAATCTCATTCTTTTTTTATGGCTGAGTATTTTATTGTATATATAAATGTGTATACAATATCCATTCATCTGTTGATGGACACCCATTTTTTCTTTTATGGTTGGTACTTTTTTGTGTCTTGTCTAAGAATGATGCCTAAGCCAGTGTTATGAAATTTTCTCCTACATTTTCTTCTAGAAATGAAAATAGTTCTAGCTTTATTTTTTTTTATATTTTTCATCTGTATCAAATTAATTTTTGTACGTACTGTAGTTTATATAATTCAGGACCATTTTCTTTTACTGGATATTCCAGCATCATCATTGAAATAATTATTTATTTCTTTATTGAAGTAGTTGGTACCTCTGTCAAAAATCAATTGACCATTTATATGGGGGGTTATTTTTAAGTTTCTACTCTGTTCCTTTGAACTATTTATCTGTCTTTGCAGCCATACCATGATGTTTTTGTTATTGTAGCTTTATATTGTCTTGAAATCAGATTATGTTCTCTAAGCTTATTTTATTTTCAACATTATTTTTTTCTACTTTAGGTTCTGTGCAGTTCCATATAAATTTTATAATAGTCTTCTCAGTTTCTTCAAAAATCCTCCTGGGATTTTGTTCAATATTGCATTGAATCTATAGTCATTTTGAGAATGATTGATGTCTTGGTAATACTGGAGTCCCCCCCAGGCATGAACATGTTCTCCCCTTCCTCCCTCCCCGCCACTGGCTTGATATCTCTCAGTAAGATGTAATTTCCATTGCGTAGGCTTTCACATTTTTCATTAAATTTATTCCTCAGCATTTTATGTTTAATGATAATTTTGTATATGGTATTTTAGATTTTGTATTTTCTAGTTATTTGTTGCTTGTATATACAAATGCTGTTAATTCAATTTGTCGATGCCAACCAATTAATTTTAATTTTGATTTCTTACTAATTGGGTCAAAGCCTCTTTACTTAGGGATAATTTAGGCTGAGCTTTCCAAATTTGGTGGCATATTGAGTGCAGTACTTTAACAATATCGTCTTTCTGGATTTGAAATCGCTTACCTGGAGTTCCATCACCTCCACTAACTTTGTTCATAGTAATACTTCCTCAGGCCCAGTTGCCTTCAAACTGCAGGATGTCTGGCTATAGGTGAGTGACCACACCATCGTGGTTATCCAGGTCATTAAGGCCCTTTATTACAGTTCTGTGTATTCTTGCCACCTCTTCTTAGTATCTTTCACTTCTGTTAGGTCCATACTGTTTCTGTCCTTTATTGTGCCCATCTTTGCATAAAATGTTCCTTTGGTATCTCTGATTTTCTTGAAGGAGGTCTCTAGTCTTTCCCGTTCTGTTTTTTTCCCTCTATTTCTTTGCATTGTTCACTGAAGAAGAATTTCTTATCTCTCCTTGCTATTCTTTGAAACTCTGCATTCAGATGGGTATATCTTTCCCTTTCTCCTTCGCTCCTCTTCTTTTCTCAGCTATTTGTAGGCCTCCTCAGACAACCATTTTGCCTTATTGTGTTTCTTTTTTGGGGATGGTTTTGGTCGCCACCTGCATGCAATGTTACGAACCTCCATTATAGTTCTTCAGGCATTCTGTCTGTCAGATCTAATCGCTTCAATCTGTTTGTCACTTCCACTGTGGGAAGGAAAGGGAAGGGATCCCTGTACGTAAGGGATTTGGTTTAGATTATGCATGAATGGCCTAATGGTTTTCCCTACTTGTGTTTAAGTCTGAATTTTGCAAAAGGAGCTCATGATCTGAGCCACAGTCATCTCCTGGTCTTGGATTTATCACTTGAAATTTCTTTCGCTCAAGCATTAATTATTTAGCTTCTTGTCTTATGTAGGTTCAAAAGCTGGCAAATGTCTTGAGGAAGAGGCCTAATGTTTGTCACAAGCCCCATTATCTAGTGGGATTTATGTTTCATTAGTTCTGTGACTGTGCAGAAAATTTCACTCAGCTTTCTTGACTCAGTCCCCCATCAGCTTGACTTTGTTTTTTGCTAGATTTCACTCCATTGTGCCAGCAAATGAGTTCAGCAAGAGCTCTGGTAATTTCTCTCTCCAGAAGAGTATGTCTTCCCACACCAAATCCCCCTGCCTTAAATCTCTAAATGTCCCTTTCTAGCTTATTAGTTGATACTGTTTCTTGATTGCTTCTGTAGCTCCGTGATATTTTTAAAATATAAAGTTTATATAACTTATTCAATTTTGTATACTTGTTGCAACAGGAGTGATTTTCTGTGGCCACCTAGTGCAGACATATTATAGAGATATGGGTTTGGTCCCAGACCATTACAATAAAGAAAATATGTTAGTAAAGCAAGTCACGTGAATTTATATATAATAGTAATATATATATATATAGTAATATATATTACTATTACTACTAACTAGAATTCAATTTGTTTAAAAAAATGCAATATCTGCAAGGTACAATAAAGTGTAATAGAATGAGGTGTACCTGTATGTCATAACTGGAAGTGGAAATCCTATTCAGACCACCTTTAATTTCTCTCTGTGATGTATCAATACTTTTCTGTTTAGTAGACAGTATTATTTCTTCCTTTCTTATCGATATATTTCTGATTTCTTTTTCCTGCCTTACTGCTAATGCCATTTAAGACTTTTACTAACATACTGAATAGAGAAGGTAAGAGTTGGCATCCTTATTTTGTTCCTACAGTGGACAGTCTTCACATTTCACTATAAATAAGATCGTGGCTCTAAAGTTTTTTTGTAGTTTCTGTTTGCTACAAGTTTCTAATCATATGTAATTAGTAATTTAATAAAATGTGTTATCTGACTATATTGATAGAATCATGCAAATTTTCTTCTTTTGATGTGGTGAATCTTATTGGTTGATACTTGAATGTAAACTTACCTTGCACTTCTGGAGTAAACCAGCTTGGTAGGAATTCATTCACACGCACACAGACGTTCACTCACTCACTGTACATTTGGTTATCTAACATTTTAGGGTTTTGGCTTCTATATACATAAGGGAGATGGGCCTACTTTCTTTTCTCATAATTGTTCTTTTAATTAGTGACTAGTAGACAGAGGAAGAGATTTAAAAGCTCCTCTGGTTTTGTGATATAGCTGTCACATCAGTGTGATCCGATACAGTATTGCTCCTTGCTTCTGTTTTGGCTTGCTGGGTCTGTGCTTCTGTGTGGGGCCTTTCTCTCATCCGGTGCTTGGGCTTGTCACTGTAGTGGCTTCTTTGGCGGGCTCTATAGAGTACAGCCTCAACAGCTGTGGCGTGGGCCCAGTCACCCCGCTCTTTGCAGAATCCTCCCAGTTCATGGATTGAACACATGTCCCCTGCAGTGGCAGGAGGATTCTTAACCACTGGCCCACCAGGGAAATCCAATATTACTACATTAAAAAAATAATAAATATTTTTTATTTTCAAATAATTTAAAATCTGTAGAAAAGATACAAACATAACACAGTTAACTCCTCTCCCAGTTTTTCCTACCATTAGTTAACCTCTTTACCATAGTATATTTTTAAATTTAAAAAGCCAACATTTATATATTACTATTAACTAAACTTCAGACTCTTTAGATTTCACTAGTGTTCCCATTGGCGACCTTTCCCTGTTCCCGATATACTGGACCCTATCCAGTATATCTCGTTGTATTTAGTTAGTCATAGGTCTCCTTGGTCTTCTCTGGTCTATGACAGTTCCTTATTCCATCCATGTTTTTCATGATTTTGACAGTCTTGAGGAACATTGGTCTGACGTTTTGTGGAGTTTTTCTCAATTTGAATTTGGCTGATGTTTTTCTCATGATTAGACTGGAGTTCTGGGATTTGGCAAAGTGTACCATAGGTGAATGCTTACCACATCATAACAGAATATGCAGTGTCCACTTGGTGTCACTGGTGATGTGAACCATCATCACTTGGGTAACATGGTGTTTACCAGGTTTCTCCACTGTGGAGTTACTTTTCCTCCTGTTTTTGCTCTCTTTTTTGGAACTCAGTGAACTCAGGACTGGACTTAAGGAGATTAAGCTTTATTCACCTCCTTGCGGAGGAACTTAATGGCAAGAGGGGCTTACCTACATATGAGGTTTTCCTATTAGCATGATTTGTCTTCTCCCTCCTATTATTTAGTTGCTTATGCAGTTCCATTATGTCTTAATGTGTATTCTTTATAATCTTTTTACATAATTGCAACCTTAAAAACCTCTAGTTCCCCCACTGACATATAAATTTTTTGAGGAAAGGTTTTATTTCTATTTTTGCTCTCTTTTTTGGAACTCAGTGAACTCAGGACTGGACTTAAGGAGATTAAGCTTTATTCACCTCCTTGCGGAGGAACTTAATGGCAAGAGGGGCTTACCTACATATGAGGTTTTACTATTAGCATGATTTGTCTTCTCCCTCCTATTATTTAGTTGCTTATGCAGTTCCATTATGTCTTAATGTGTATTCTTTATAATCTTTTTACATAATTGCAACCTTAAAAACCTCTAGTTCCCCCACTGACATATAAATTTTTTGAGGAAAGGTTTTATTTCTTGTTTGTTTTTGTATACTCTATGTGTTTAGCATACTCCCCTAATTTATTGTGTACTTCCAGTAATTTTATTTTTGAATGGATATATTTTCACTTCAACTGAAAATGACCTTGTCCTTATTAAATAGCATTGTGAATTGAAAATAAAAGTTGGTTTTAAAATAAATGTGATCACATTGTAATAAGTATCTAAAAAAGCAAAATGTACTCCAGAAATAACCTTACCATTGGAGTCTGATATGAAATATTGAAAATACTGAAGCACTGTTTGGAAAGAAATAATAATTTGTGATAAGCCAAGAATATGACCTGCTGTGCCCTTTCTCTTTTTTTTCAGATCACCAGAGGAGATTAAGACCCTGTTTTCTCCCTTCTCTGGAAAATTATCATCTGATGCAGTCACTCAGATAACAACAGAAAGTCCAGGTAAAGCCACGTTTTCATCTGAAATTTTTGTTAATGCTGAAGATCATGGACGTGAAATTCCAGACCTCAGTACACAGAAGTTGGGCAATGTTCCTGTCAAGTTTGCTTCATCATCTTCAGTTCAACAGATTACTGTTACTCATGGCACAGATGGTAAGAGAATATGATTGCATTTTAGGTCATATTACCAGCTTTCGTGTGTAATTAAGAAATTTCTTGATTGAGTCCTTTTAGTTAAAAAACCTGATTTTAATTTTAATCATTAGGCTGTACATGATTATATCATTTGTTTTTCATAGCTATAAGGAGAATATAGTTTATTATGTTTTTATTTCTATTCCAGTGGGGTTAACAAGCTATGTGAGAAGCATTCTACTTGTGGTTGACATATTTTCATCTCATAATACTTGTCATTAGAGTGCAAGTGAGAGCTGAAGTAACTGTAGAGGTTCAATTTAAGACAGGCAGGTGAATGGTTTGGCTTTTTTTTTTTTTTCTAAACTATCATTTCATATGATATAATAAACAGATTTTGCAAATACAATACCAGTCTATTTCTTGCTCGTGAAACATTGACCAGGGACCCAGGTTGGCTGTGACCCTGCTGTCTTTAAAACATCGAACCGTGGATTCACCATGGTAGTCAACTGCAAGGGAAGGAAGACATGGAGGTGCACACATGGGAGGCTCTTACGGGCCTAGAGGTGGCCCAGATCACCTTCCACTGACTAGGGTCAGTTTAAGTGTGCTTTCCAGGATGAAGAAGAAATGAGATTTGGTGAACAGCTAGTAATCTCTACCATAGGGTCTACATTTAGGGTGTTTGTATACTATCTTGACAGTGATATTTTGATAGTGCTTATACTATGTAACATTCAAAATTATAGCAAGCTATTTTCTTTTTCAGACCAGTAACTGGAAAGTCAACTTCCTATTCTTTCTCTAAATAAAAGTTAAAGTTTTAAATTAATAATTTTAAAGTATCCAGTAACTTGTACAAAGCTATTCAAAATAAATTTTAAGTTTTCGTGCTTGTACAAAAAGTTTATGGGTCTGTAGATAAAGATGGGATATGCTTTAAATGTATAAAGAAAATTGCTTTGTTCTAAATTTAAATTGCACTGAATTTAATTAGAATAAATACATTTATATGTTGAGATAGTTGTATATTTTGTGTATTTTTATTGTAATATAAAAATATACCCCAAAAATGTATAGTCTAATAAATCTTTAATGTGTCAGTTACCTATTGCCACCATTATACCACATAAGAACCTCAAAAATCTCAGAGGTTTATAGCAAATATTTGCTTTTCTCACTCATGGGCATACTAGTCAGTTGAAGTTTGGCATCAGGATGCAAAAATGCTTTGGGTCTGTTCTACATGCCTTGTTCTGAAAGCCAGGCTACTCTTGGCTGTGTTCTCATGTTGGTGGCAGAAGCACAAGAGAGGATATCGAACTATGAAAGTATATTTTATACTTCTTCTGACATCCAATGGATCAGTCTATATAGAGGCCACAGTTTATATAGTTTTACCTTTACAAACAGGTACTTGGGAGAAAAGACTACTTTGAAAGGTAAATATTGTTTGGTTTACCAATAAAGGATTAACTCTGTGAATTTAAAAGTAAAAATTTCAAAAATATTTTAAAATATACATAATAATAAGTTAAATTTATGATTGGGTGTCCACTGCTCTGAATTAAATTAAGGGTAATATGCTGTATGTCTACATTTAATTCCATTTTCAATTTTTTTGAAGAAGTAAATTTTACCGTTGAACTTTCTTCTTTACCATTCTCTAGTCTTTTTTTTCTCTTCCAGGAACAATTATTATTTGCTATACAATGGCTTCTTCTCCCATAGAAAGGCAGTTCACAGTTTAAGATTTCTACATCCATACATATAAACTTGTTGACAATTCAAAAACTCACCTATCTCTCTCAGAATTCTCCATCTTCACATGATAGCCATTCTTGCTCTAGGTCCACTGTAATTCTGTCCAAATGTTATTGTCCATTTTCTGCGAACTTTGAACTACATTTATATACACGGGTGACAGAAGAAAACTAATAAATCAGTATTCTAACAGAGATGACTACAGCGTGTCCAAATAGAAGTGAAGGCTATAGCCTTTTTTTTTCTATTATTTAAATTTTCTATCCTCTATATATCTCTTTTTTCCCCCTTGAATTCAGCCAAGTTCTCATTAGCTGGGTTTTTGCTTGTTGCAGTGGTACAAATATTCTTAAGTAGGCTAAAACTTTACTAGCCCTGCAGATATAAGTTTAAAATAATTTTTTGTTAATTTTATGATCAAGCTTGGTAAAGTGGTCCCCTTGTTATTAGCCAGACTCCTATTGACTATCTTTTTTTTTTAAGGTAACCTTATTTCTCCTTGATAGTTAAGATCAGTCATAGTTTAGTCAACATTGTGACCCCCATTGCCTGCTTATGTCACTGTTTCAGTGACATAAAGAATGTAAAACGACTAGATGGCTTCTGTCTCTTGATAGAATTGCCCCTTCCTTATTTCTGATATCTTCCATCTAACAAAGCACAGTCACAGAGATGGAAAGGAAAAGATTTTAAAGGCTTCTACCTTTTTTTCCTGAATACATGCATTCTGTCTGTGGGATAGAATGTCAGAACCATATATGGTGCCATATTCTGTAAGCTAGCATTCCCAGCCTCAGAAAATGATACCCACCAGCTTGTGCCACAGTGGTTTTCAGTGAATTGTTCACTCACTTTTTTTTTTTTTTTTGAGTTTACCATAGTTGTGGGTGATCAGACTTGTGATGAGAACAGTGAATTGCTTTAGGCATCAGCCTCTTGTCTCATTCCTTCACTCTGAAGTCAGTTCCTTGGTTGGAAGCAGGGTACTAGTAATATGGATTTCATATCAAATCATCAGAATGATGGAGTGGTAATTCCAAGTAATATAAAAGTTATTGTGTCCAGAGTGAGGGAGTTCTTATTCCTGGGGCTATCAGACTCTGTCTCTAGTATCACTTCTTGGCCTTTTGGCTAAGATCAAGTGATTTTTATAAACTAGACATGTGTAACTAGGAGTCCATCTAGAGGTGATAACAGGATACAAAGGAAAACCATGGTCTGTAAGGATAAACTGAAGAAGCTGGTCTGTTTGATCAGAAGTGATAGCTGTCTACAAAATTCTGTTCAGATATGTGATACAACCCCATAATATATTCAAAAGTAACCTGAACAAGAATTTTATACAACCTTTGTGTAGGGATGGGGCTTCCCTGATAATTCAATGGGTAAACAATCCACCTGCAATGCAGGAGACCTCGGGTTGATTCCTGGGTCAGGAATATCCGCTGGAGAAGGGATTGGCTACCCACTCCAGTATTCTTGGGCTTCTCTTGTGGCTCAGTCGGTAAAGAATCCGCCTGCAATGCTGGGGACCTGGGTTTGATCCCTGGGTTGGGAAGATCCCCTGGAGAAGGGAAAGGCTACCCACTCCAGGATTCTGGCCTGGAGAATTCCATGGATTCCATTTCATGGACTATTCTATATAGTCCATGGAGTCACAGAGAGTCGGATGTGACTGAGTGACTTTCACTTTCACATTCACTGTGTAGGGATAAAAAAGAAAGGACCAGTAGACTAAAAGAAGGGATGAAATATTTCTGAATAGTAAAACTGAATATTGTAAAGATGTCATTTATTCCCAAATGAATTTATACTCTTAACATGCTGCTGCTGCTGCTAAGTCACTTCAGTCGTGTCCGACTCTGTGCAACCCCATAGACGGCAGCCACCAGGCTCTGCCGTCCCTGGGATTCTCCAGGCAAGAATACTGGAGTGGGTTGCCTTCTACTCAAATTCTAGCAAAACTGTTGTTTTGTACTTGTTTAATTGATCTTAAATTTTATCATGGAGAATAACAAAGAAAATTCTGAAAAAGAAGAGTAATGAAGAGGATAAATTTTAGCAGTAGCTGACGGAATGTTTTAATGGGATGCCTACAAGTTGCACACATTATTCTCACACTTGACTTATGGGCCCAGACTTAGTCATATGTCTATACATGCCTGCAGGGGAGATTGGGAAATATAATGTACAGATGGACAGTATGTACCCAGCCTAATATTAAGATCCTGTTACAGAGGGGACCTCCCAGGTGTTGCAGTGGTAAAGAATCTGCCTACAATGCAGGCGATGGTGGGGGGAGTGGAGAGTGTGGGTTCAGTCCCTGAATCAGGAAGATCTTGGGGGAAGGAAGTGGCAACTCATTCCACTATGCTTGCCTGGACAATCCCATGGACATAGGAGCTTGATGGGCTACAAAGAATTGGATATGACTGACCACACATGCATGCCGTTACAGAGGACTTCCATGGTGGTCCAGTGGTTGAGAGTTTACCTGCTAATACAGGGGACATGAGCCTCTTGATGAAAGTGAAAGAGGAAAGTGAAGAAGTTGGCTTAAAGCTCAACATTCAGAAAATGAAGATCATGGCATCCGATCCCATCACTTCATGGCAAATAGACAGTGGCTGACTTTATTTTTCTGGGCTCCAGAATCACTGTGGATGGTGATTGCAGCCATGAAATTAAAAGACACTCCTTGGAAGGAAAGTTATGGCCAACCTAGACAGCATATTAAAAAGCAGAGACGTTCCTTTGTCAACAAAGGTCTGTCTAGTCAAGGCTACAGTTTTTCCAGTGATCATGTATGGATGTAAGAGTTGGACTATAAAGAAAGCTGAGCGCCAGCGAATTGATGCTTTTGAACTGTGGTGTTGGAGAAGACTCTTGAGAGTCCGTTGGACTGCAAAGAGATCCAACCAGTCCATCCTAAAGGAGATCAGTCCTGGGTGTTGATTGGAAGGACTGATATTGAATCTGAAACTCCAATACTTTGGCCACCTCATGCGAAGAGTTGACTCATTGGAAAAGACGCTGATGCTGGGAGGGATTGGGGGCAGAAGGAGAAGGGGATGACAGAGGATGAGATGGCTGGATGGCATCACCGACTCAATGGACATGGGTTTGGGTGAACTCCAGGAGTTGGTGATGGACAGGGAGGCATGGCGTGCTGTGGTTTATGGTGTTGCAAAGAGTCTGGCATGACTGAGCAGCTGAACTGAACAGGGACATGGGTCTGATCCCCAGTCTGGGAAGATCCCACACGTCTCGGGGCATCTAAGCCCATGAGCCCCAACTACTGAGTCCAGGTGCCTAGAGCCCATGCACCGTGACAGAAATGTAGCCTCTCTTCACTGCAGCTAGAGAAAGCCTGCGAGTAGCAACAAAGACCCAGCACAGCCATTAATTAACTGATTAACTGTTTTAAAAGATGCTGTTACAGAGTGAATGTTTCTACCACATTATGAAAGAAAAGTATACAGAAAAAGACTTCATCCTCTATAATAATCAAATTATTATACTGTCACAGACATTTTAGAAAGAATTTTAGAAGTTTATAATAAAACAACTCTATAAATGATGTAATTTTAAACTCTGAAATCAGAAAATCTATGTAATATGGGACAGCAAGGGAGAATAGGTATGCTAT
>SJYC01052773.1:0-122058 GCA_006408675.1 Madoqua kirkii | reverse complement strand
ATCTCTGTTACCTTTCTGTTACTTTGTTTAAAAATATGTGTTTTTAGAGATAGAAAATGAATCTCTTGTCAATCCATTGTTTTAAAAAAAAAAATATATATATATATAACCATTATTAACTGCTTGGTAACTGTATCCTAGTTGTTGTATTGGTGATTTTTAATTTATTTACCAACATAATTTTGCACTTAAGATTTCTCATACACTTTAAAAACTCATACACAAAAAAACTCACTTTAGAAGACCAAGTAAGTAGATAAATCTCTAGCAGATATGACCAAGAAAAAGAAAATAGAAAGTATTAGACAAATTTATCTTCAGAAGATTTTTAAAAATTACATGAGTACTATATATAAAATCTAGGTGATATGAATCTTTTATAGTATTATATGAAATGTCAGAATTTGCCCCCTAAGTGACAAAAACTGAACAGGCCAAAGAACTTGAAAGGTGGTTCAGATCAACTTTTCTACTTTGAAAGATACCTGATTTGGAAACCCTCTCCCCTTTTTTTTCTTACTGTTGCATCAAATCAGCAAAGAGCAGATTTTATTTAAAGTGATTGTACACAGAAAAATATGGGAAGTTTTGCACACTCCCCAGAACTGTCATGTGTTATAAAGTCCTGGGAGCTGCCACAGCTTCTACATGGTTGAGCCTGTGAGATGCTTTTTTCCTCTAGTATATAACGAGGTTTTGTTTTGGAGGGGAGGGTGGTGTATTACTTTCTGGTGTTACCTTTTCCTTCTCCAGATGCTCAAGTTCTCATCACTGGGGATGAGGACCTCTCAGACAAAAACCAAGAAAAGGAGATCTACACTAAAAAGGCAGTGACCAAGATTGCTGGCTCTGAAGAAAAAGAATCCTTACAGAAAGATACCACAGGTAGAGGAACTGAATTATCTGCCTTTTATTTTCTTCTGGCCTTCTAAAATGAATGTATCAATAAATAGAAAAGTGTTATCCAGTTGTCTTCAGTCCTCCTCCATCTTGTTCATATCTGAAATAGAATATTAGCTGCAACTTTTGGTATGCACTGGCAGGTGAAATTAACGTTTTTAAAGCTCTTTGAAATATTTTTGGAGAACTTTGTGTATATTGTACACAAATTAATCTGATTGCCATAAATTCACATATGGATTTTTAGAAACACTACCGATAAAAGTATTTGGTGCCATGAGATGCTAGGTCTTTAATAACATTGTCATACACAGGCTTTCGTTCTTCAGGAATTTAGCTTGTTTACTTCCTAACTACCTACTCAGTTAAAACACTTCAGTAGAACTGTACTAATTAAAAATGCCTATTCAAGTGTGTTTAAGTTAGGATTAGCTTTAGCTCTCAGGGATCAAAACAAAAAAAACATTGGCTTAAAGAAGATAGAATATCAGGTAACAAAGCTCTTTCTCTCCTGTTGCTTCAACGTTTTAGCCTCCATTCTGATACTGTAGCCGTCAGACCCATATTCCAGCCAGTAGAAAGGAAAACAGGAAAAGAAAAAAGTATATTTCTTCCTTTAAATACTTCTCAAAATTTAAATGTATCATTCCCCTCCCATCCTGTTAGCCAGTTATTCACATGGTCACACCAACCTGTGGAGGCTGGGAAATATAATCTCTATTCTTGCAAACATATGTCCAGCTAAGTCAGGTTCTATTTTAGAGGCAGAGGAAAATCAATTTCAGAAGACAGCTGGTAGTTTCTGCCACAGTTATAAATATTGAAACATACTTTGGAGTATAATTAGCCACTTCTCTTTTTTGTGTGTATTGCTTCTTTTTCAGAACTTACATGTATTCTGGGCAAAACTCCAAAAATTTACCCCCTTTTTTGCTGTAGCTAAATCAGTGCTTCAAAAAAAAGTTTTGATCATGTTAATCTCCACATCAAAAAGTTTTCATTGCCCTTAAAAATTAAAAATAAATCTCTTTAGCCTAGTCTTTCAGAACAGTAGAATTGGCTCCCAAACAGATTTTCAGTGCTTACAAATTCTATAATCAAATAAATTATATAATTGTTCTGTTTCTTAGATGTTGAGTTGCTTTCCTGATTCCATTTTTTTTCGTATGTAGTCACCTTTCCCCAAGATGTCTTTCTCTTTCACTCTCAGTGTTTCCCCATCTTAACTGTCTTCTCACCCTAGTGAAAGTGAAAAGTAAAGTTGCTCAGTCGTGTCTGACTCTTTGTGACCCCATGGACTGCACAGTCCATGGAATTCTCTAGGCCAGAGCACTGGAGTGGGTAGCCTTTCCCTTCTCCAGGGAATCTTTCTAACCCAAGGTAGCTGCTTGAAAGGTATTTTAAAATAAGTTTTGTCAACGAATAGTCCTCTTGTTCCTGTCTTAGGTTCCAGTACTGCTGCTGCTTCACAGCACTCAACTCAACTACAAGACACAAAGACTGACATTAAACAGAAAGAGGAGATCCATAGTAAGAGGAAGGTTACTAAGGAAGCCTGGTCAGAAGAAAAGAAATCCTTACAGATAGATATTGCAGGTAATGGGATTGGGTGGCGGGGTAGAGCTATAAGAGAGAGAGATCATGTGTGCCCCCAAGCACCAATGTCCACATGTTTCCACTTAATTCTGGTGAGCATTGTTGTTCAGTCTCTAAGTCATGTCTGACTTTGCAGCCTTGTGCACGCCAAGCACCCCTGTCCCTCACTGTCTCCTGGAGTTTGCTTGCATCATGTCCATTTATTTGGTTATGCCATCTAACCACCACACCCTCTGCTGCTCCCTTCTCTTTTTGCCTTCAGTCTTTCCCAGCATCAGGGTCTTTTCCAGTGAGTTGGCTCTGCATATCAAGTGGCCAAAGTATTGGAGTTTCAGCTTCAGCATCAGTGCTTCAGTGGATATTCAGGGTTGATTTTCTTTAGGGGTGACTGGGTTGATCTTGCAGTTCAAGGGACTCTCAAGTTCTCCAGCATTACAGTTCGAAAGCATCAATTCTTCAGTGCTCCGCCTTCCTGATGGTCCAGGTCTCACATCCATGCATGTATGTTAGTTGCTCAGTCATGTCCGACTCTTTGTGACCCCATGCGTGGACTGTTGCCTGCCAGATTCTTCTATTTGAATTCCTCAGGCAAGAGTACGGGAGTAGGTTGCTATTCCCTTCTCCAGGGTATCTTCCTGGGATCGAACCTGGGTCTCTGCATCAGAAACAGATTCTTTACCATCTGAACCACAAGGGAAGCCCCACATCCATACATGACTATTGGAAAAACCATAGCTTTGACCAGAAGGACCTTTGTTGCCAAAGCAATGTCTCTGGGTTTTAATATGCTGTCTGTCTGGGATTATTATAGCTTTTCTTCCAAGGAGCAAATGTCTTCACTCAACTCTTCCACCCTCATCAAGAGGCTCTTTAGTTCTTTGCTTTCTGCCAGTAGAGTGGTATTATCTGCGTGGAGGAAGGTGTGAAGATATTTCACAAAAAAGGAATTTTCATGGGCTGTAAAACATGTAAAGAGTTGGCATTTTTGGAAATATTATCTGTTTAATTACTGGAAATATTATCTGTTTAATTACTGATGATAAAAATGAAGTCTCAGGTTTCTTTGCTGAAAATGAGGTTAATAATACCTCTCTATCAGTTTTATAAGAGAGAAGAAAACAGAGGTGAAGCATACCTTATAACACTCCACACATAGCAGGCAGTGATAGATAGCAGCTGCTTTACAGTCCCAGTAACCAGAGTGTCCTCCTCAAGGTCATACAGCCAGTTTGTGGCAGAATCCAACCCAGAATCTGGGTCTTTTGACCCTGAGTCTCTTGAAGTATTACCATGCCAGTCTGGGCACTAGGCACATGGCATGAATCCTTTATACAGGCAGTGAATTTTCTGAATCTTTATATAAACCATTCTTTTTTTTTTTTTTAATGGAAAAGAAAGTTTGCTTTCTTTTGGAGGCTAGCAGACCAGGGGAAGGGTGGGTGAGACTTATGTCCAAAGGCTGAGTTCCCCACTGACAGCCAGTGGGTAAGAGCTTTTAAAGGCAAGTTTCAGAGTTTTCCTTTGTGGCTCAGATGGTAAAGCATCTGCCTGCAGTGTGGGAGACCCGAGTTCGATTCCTGGGTCAGGAAGATCCCCTGGAGAAGGAAATGGCAATCCACTCCAGCACTCTTGCATGGATAATCCCATGGACAGAGGAGCCTGATAGGCTACAGTCCATGGGGTTGCAGAGTCAGACACGACTGAGTGACTTCACTTTCAGGGTGTATACGTGGAAGGAGGGGACTACATACAGAAACTCTGACAGTCGTCTTGAAATTGGTCATGCAGTGGTTTGATCAGCATCATCTTGACTGTTTTAAGTATAGTTAGTCTTCAATTCCAGGGTCAGTTTGTTTCCATTTCTTTGAGGCCATTCTCAGAATTGTGGCAGCTTATTTCATGGGTATATATTTCTGGTCGTCATGTAGTTAACTTCTTCCACCTTTCCATTGCTGTGGAAAGGGAGGCCAAGCTGAGGGCTTTATAGTCGAAGAAAGGCTTGGGGACTGCCCACTCTTGCCTAACTGCATCCCTGACCTATATGAACCATTATTTCCTTCAGTCTTTGTTTTGTGTATAAAGAATTAAATGTGAATACTGTTTCTAAATGGAATGCAGATATTTTGAAAGTACTTCAAAATCTTTTTTTTTCTCCCTCCTTTTCAGAATCCAGATGTCATTCGGAATTTGAAAATACTACCCATTCTGTATTCAGGTCAGCTAAGTTTTACTTTCATCATCCAGTGCACCTATCAAGTGATCAAGATTTTTGCCATGAATCCTTAGGAAGAAGTGTTTTCATGAGCCATTCTTGGAAAGATTTCTTTCAACATCATCCAGACAAACAAAGAGAATACACTTGTCTTCCTTCCCCTTGTCAACATATGGAAAAGACAAAGACAGATTATACCAGAATAGAGAGCCTCAGTATCAATGTAAACTTGGAAAACAAGGAATTGAAGCATGTTGCTAAAAGTCAGGCAAGAGATTTTCCAAAATCTGACAAACAAGTTAATGATTTAAAAAGGGATCCTAAGGCCACCCCAGAGCTAACAACCGAGCACACTGTGAGTTTGAATGAGCTCTGGAACAGATACCAGGAACGACAGAAGCAACAGAAACCTGAGTTCAGTGCCAAGAAGGAGCTTTCCTTGGTGGAGCGACTTGATCGTTTGGCTAAACTTCTTCAGCATCCCATCACACATTCTCTTCAGCCCTCAGAAAGTACACAGGATGACAGCAGGGGGGAACGAGATGTTAAGGAGTGGAGTGATAAACAGCAGCAGCACAAAAACAAGCTTCAGAAAAAGAAATGGTATAAAAGCCTGGAGAAATGCCATAAAAACTCAGGTGACCTTAAAAAAAATAAGATTCTTTCACACATCAAGCTGGGAGGTCCAATCAGATTAAAATTGAACAGTTTAAGTTTGATAAATACATTCTGAGAAAACAGCCAGGTTTTCAGTATATAAATAATAGTTCTTCAGATTCTAGACACTCAGAGGATAGTGAGCTGCTCACAGATACAGCCACCAACATCCTTTCTACCACTGCTTCTCCTGTGGAATCAGATATGTTGACCCAAACAGATAAGGAAATGACTTTGCATGAGAGGAGCAGCTCACTTTCCACCATTGACACTGCCCGATTGATCCATGCCTTTGGCCATGAACGAGTTTGTTTGTCACCCAGGCGAATTAAATTATACAGTAGTATCACCGACCATCAGAGGAGATACCTTGAGAAGCGGAGCAAGAAAAACAAGAAAGCATTGAATACAGCTTATCCCCAAATTACTTCAGAGCACACCAGAAGGAAACACATCCAGGTACATGGCTACAAATTCCATCTGGCAATGTGACTGTCTTTTTCATGGACTTCTTTAGTTAAGCTTTGCACGCAGGTGGAAAAAAGCCAATTGCCCTCTCCTCCCTATAATATTTCTTACCAACTGGAAAAGAGTGAGAAAGTGTAGCACAGTGCTATTGTGAGTTGTCATTCTTTTCATCAACACTTATTTACAAATTACCCTTTGGATGAAAGGCTTTGCTGCTAAATGCTTCAGAATCTGCAAAGTGTACAGGGGAACTTCAAGTTTAGAATGACCTTCATTCTGAACAATACTGCCTGCTGCTTTTTTGCCTGTTGATTTTATTTATTCATTCCTCCCTATCTTTTCAGGAAATTTTGAGGTTCTTTTGAGCACACATATACATACACACATACATATATAAGTAATATTATATGATTTATTTAAGTAGACGAGTTGGAATGATAGAAAGATTGCAGCCAGGGTGGAGTGAGCTGCAACATGGTATTTAAAACAAATGAGTGAATAATTAAGAGGAATGGGAAGACAAGTTGATACCTTGTGGATGTGGTTCCTAAAAGTGAATCACAATTTTGCTTTCTGTTTTCCACCAGTTAATATTGGTAGAATTTTGTGATCAGTTACATAACTCTAATAGAAAAACAAAATTTTCAAGAGCAGTACAGATAGCTCTGGTTCTAAAGACTTAAGAGAAATTTCATCTCTCCTCACAAAGGCATTGTGGTGTAACAAAATCCTCAACGGAGTCCTTACAGTATGTTCTCAGTAACAGTAGTCATATGAGGCTAATATGGCCTTAATTTAGAGAATTCCATAAAGGCAGATTTTACAGGGTCAGTAAATGCATACCATCACTTTAACCCAAGATAAAATTTATTTGGAGACGTGCTCTCCAAATAAGGGTGCTTGCAGAATGGTTTATTGGAATATGAACCTTTTGAAGTTTATGTTTTGTCTATGTTTTGTTTTATATAAATACAGCAATAATACATAATTTATAAGTAATAATTTCTGCTCAGAAATATTTAATCAGTAGAACCCAATGATTAAAACAATTTGGAGACCACTAGTCTAGTGGGAAGAAGGCACAAAACATTCAGACATTTACCATAAATATTTCTCATAATTAAGTTTTTGATAGGTATTTAATGACAGTACTTACATGTATAAATAGTACAATAAGATTTTTTTTTTTAAGTAAGCAAAGAATAGGGAAAGACACTATTGAGGCATTTTGTTCCATAGAGGAGATGGGGGAAAGGATGCAGGTAGAGCATTTTGGAGAAGGGGGAATGTAGTAAAATATATAGCATGAAGTCTACAGTTTTATCATTTTGAAGTGTACAATTCCATGCTACCAAATACATTCAGTGTTTTACAACTATCACCATGTCTCATCCCAGAACTTTTCGTCACCCTAGGAGAAACCTCATTAATCAGTCACTCTTCTCATTCCTACCAGTCCCTGACGACCACAGAAGTCTACTTCGTGTTTCTGAACTTTCCTACTCAGGTTATTTCATTTAATTGGAATCACATCATACGTGATCTTTGTATCAGGCTTCTTTGACTTTAGGATAATCTTCTGAGATTCTCTATGTCCTAGCATCTGTCAGCAGTTCATTGCTTTTTATGGCTGAATAATATTTGTTTAGATGACATTTTATTTATCTGTTCATCCATTTTTGGACATTTGAGTTGTTTCTGCCTTTTGGCTATTGTGAATAGACCTAACATGAACATTTGTGTACAAGTTTTTAAACACCTACATACAGTTTTTTTGGGCGTATATGTAGGAGTTGGAAATACTACTGGGTCATATGGTACTGGGTTGTCCAAAAAGTTCATTCAGGTTTTTCCATAAGAGGTTATGGAAAAACTTGAACTTTCTGGCCAACCCAATAATTTTAAGCTTATTCAGAAACCTTCAAACTCTTTTCCACAGTAGCTGCCTCATTTGACATACCCACCAACAATTTCTAAGGGTTCCAGTTTCTCCACATTCACCAACACTCTACCTTTTTTAGCCATCCCAGTAGGTACAAAGTTGTATCTCATACTCATGGTCATTTTCATTGTGGTTTGTTTTGCCTTTCCCTTTCTATAACGACTAATGATGTTGAAGTACCTTTTTAAGTTCTTGTTGATCATTTTTATATCTTCCTTAGAAAAACATCTATTCAGGTCTTTGTCCACTTTTAAATTGTTTGTCCTTTATGTTTTGAGTTGTAAGAGTTCTTTATATATTCTGGATTGTGGAATCTTACCAAATGTGTAATCTGCAAGTATGTGTTTTCTGCTCACTTACTGTTCTTTGCTGCATAGCATTTTACATTTAATGAAGCTCCAGTGTGCCTATCTTTTCTTTTGTTGCTTGTGCTTTTGGTATATTTAAGAAACTGTTGCCAAATCCAATTTTCTTTTTTAGGAATTTTATACTTTTAGTTCTATCACTTGCATCTTGGATGTATACTGAGTTAATTTATGGTATGATGGTATGAGGTGGGGATCAAACAGACTTCCCTGGTAACTCAACTAGTAAAGAATCACCTGCAGTGCAGGAGACTCCGATTAGACTCCTGGGTCAGGCAGTTCCCCTGGAGAAGGGATAGGTACCCACTCCAGTATTCTTGGGCTTCCCTGGCATCTCAGATGGTAAAGAATCTGCCTACATTGTAGGAGACCTGGGTTTGATCCCTAGGTTGGGAAGATCGTCTGGAGGAGGGCATGGCAACCCACTCCAGTATTCTTGCCTGGAGAATCTCCAGTAACAGAGGAGCTTGCAGGCTATGGTCCATAGGGTTGCAAAGAGTCGGATATGATTGAGCAGCTAAGCACAGCATAGCACAGAAGTCAAGCATCATTCTTTCCCACATAGATATCCAGTTGTCCCAGCACCAGTTGTTGAAACTGTTGTTTCCTTAATGAAAGGTCCTGACACTGTTGACCACAGATGTGAGAGTTATTTCAAAGCTCTCAATTCTGTTCCTTTGATCTACATGCATATCTATATGTCATTACTACACTGATTTGATTACTGTAGTTTTGCTAGTAAGTTTTGGGGTTTTTAAAAAATATTTATTTATTTGTTTTTATTGGGCTGCCTTGGGTCTTAGTTGTGGCAAGCAGGATCTTCATTGTGTCATGCAGGGTCCTTTGTTGTAAAGCACAGACATCAGTAGTTTTGATGCTTAAGTTGCTTCACAGCATGTAGGATCTTTGTTCCCTGACCAGGGATTGAACCCACATCCCCTGTATTGGAAGGCTGATTCTCAACCACTGGACTACCAGTAAATTTTAAAATTGAGAAGTGTTAGCCTTACAACTTTTTTTTTTTAAGACACTGTTGGCCAGTCAGGGTCTTATGTCTCCATATGAGTTTTAGAATCAGCTTTTTTATTTCTGCTGAAAATGTCATTGGGATTTTGATATAAATTGCATTTAATAGGTAGTTTGCTTTAGGGCTTAATGTCATCCTAATGATATTGTCTTCCAGTCCATGAATATAGAATGTCTTTTGATTTATTTAGATCTTTAATGTCTTCCGGCAGTGTTTTGTAGTTGTCAGTGTACAAGTGTTATAAGTTATTTTTCTTCCAATTTGATTGAAATATAATTGACATATCTGTTTGAGACAGCATAATGACTTATCTTTTATTTGTTCTTCAGTCGCTAAGTCTTGTCTGACTCTTTGTGATCCCGTGGACTAAAACAGGCCAGGCTTCTCTGTCCTCCACTGTCTCCTGGAGTTTGCTCATATTCCCATCCATTGAGTCAGTAATTCTGTCTAACCATCTCATCCTCTGCTCTCCTCTCCTCTTGCCTTCAGTCTTTCCCAACATCAGAGTCTTTTCCAGTGAGTCAGCTCTACGCATCAAGCGGCCAAAGAATTGGAGCTTCAGCACCAGTCCTTCTAATGAATCCAGTCCTTTGGATTGACTGATTTGATCTCCTTGCAGTCCAAGGAACTCTCAATCTTTTCCAACACCACAGTTCAAAAGCATCAGTTCTTTGGCACTCAACCTTCTTTATAGCCCAATTCTCACATCCATACATGACTACTGGAAAAACCATAGCTTTGACTCTATGGACCTTTGTAGGCAAAGTGATGGCTCTGTTTTATAATACACTGTCTAGGTTTGTCATAGCTTTTCTTCCAAGGAGCAATTGTCTTTTAATTTCATGGCTGCAGTCACCATCCACAGTGATTCTGGAGCCAAGAAAAGAAAATCTGTCACTGTTTCCACTTTTCCCCCTTCTATTTGCCATAAAGTAATGGAATCATAAGCCATGATCGTAGTTATTTGAATGTTGAGTTTTAAGCCAGCTTTTTCACTCTCCTCTTTCACCTTCATCAAGAGGCTCTTTAGTTCCTCTTCTCTTTCTGTCATTAGGGTGTTCTCAGCTGCACATCTAAGGTTGTTATTACTTCTGGCAATTTTGATTCCAGCTTGTGATTCATCCTGGCATTTCACATGATGTATGTACATCATGAAATGATTATCACAGTAAGTTTAGTGAACATCCATCATCTCCTGTAGATAACAAAACTAAAGAAATAGAAAAAAATATTTCCCTTGTGATAAGAATTCTTAATGCTTCCATATCTTGGCTATTCTAAGTAATGCTTCAGTGAATGTAGTAGTGGATTTATCTCTTCAAATTAGTAGTTTTGTTTACTTTGAAAAACACGCGTAAGTTAATTCTCGGGTCAAGTGGTAGCTCTGTTTTTAATTTTGCGGGGGACTTCTCCGTAATGGCTGCGCCCACTTCCATCCCCACCAGTAGTGTGTGAGCACCCTGTTTCCTCGGCATCCTTTTCCATGCTGTTACTTGTTGTGCTTTGCTAACTGTCATTCCAACGTGTGTTAGGTGATATCCCATTGTATGTCTGCTTTTTACTTTACTGATGATTAGTGATGTTGATCCACTTTTCCCCCTTCTATTTGCCATAAAGTAATGGAATCATAAGCCATGATCGTAGTTATTTGAATGTTGAGTTTTAAGCCAGCTTTTTCACTCTCCTCTTTCACCTTCATCAAGAGGCTCTTTAGTTCCTCTTCTCTTTCTGTCATTAGGGTGTTCTCAGCTGCACATCTAAGGTTGTTATTACTTCTGGCAATTTTGATTCCAGCTTGTGATTCATCCTGGCATTTCACATGATGTATATACATCATGAATGATTATCACAGTAAGTTTAGTGAACATCCATCATCTCCTGTAGATAACAAAACTAAAGAAATAGAAAAAAATATTTCCCTTGTGATAAGAATTCTTAATGCTTCCATATCTTGGCTATTCTAAGTAATGCTTCAGTGAATGTAGTAGTGGATTTATCTCTTCAAATTAGTAGTTTTGTTTACTTTGAAAAACACGCGTAAGTTAATTCTCGGGTCAAGTGGTAGCTCTGTTTTTAATTTTGCGGGGGACTTCTCCGTAATGGCTGCGCCCACTTCCATCCCCACCAGTAGTGTGTGAGCACCCTGTTTCCTCGGCATCCTTTTCCATGCTGTTACTTGTTGTGCTTTGCTAACTGTCATTCCAACGTGTGTTAGGTGATATCCCATTGTATGTCTGCTTTTTACTTTACTGATGATTAGTGATGTTGAGCATCTTTTCATGTGCTTCTTGGCCATCTACATGTCTTCTTTGAAAAATGTCTGTTCAGATCCTTTGCCTGTTTTGAAAATCAGGTTGTTAGTTTTTTTACGTTGAGTTGTCTGAGTTCTTTGTGTATTTTGTTTACTTACCCCTTCTCCAATAAATTGCTTGCAGTTATCTTCTCCCCGTTCAGTAGATGGCCTTTTCTTTTTCTTGATGGTTCCCTTTACTGTGGAAAAGCTCTTTAGTTTGATGTAGTCCCATTTGTTTATTTTTGGTTTTGTTCCCCACGCCTGAGAGGATACATCCAAACAAAAGCACCAAGACCAACCAGCATCACATAGCTTCCTGCTATGTCTTTTTTTGGTTGTAGTTTTGGTTCCTACATTTGTCTTTAATCCATTTTGAATTTATTTTTGTGCATAGTATAGTTCAGTGATATTAAATACATACCACCTTATGCTCCTCCCCTAGCAACCACTGTTCTACTTTCTGTGTCTTAAGCATTTGATTACACTAGTTACCTCATGTAAATGGAATACAGTATTTATCCTTAAGTAGCAAGTTTATTTCCCTTAGCATTTCCTCAAGGATCATCAGTTTCTACCATCTGACAGGATTGTCTGTTTAAAAAACAACCTTGAATAATACTGCAGTGTATGTGTGTACATTTTGTTCATTCATCCATCAGTAGATACTTGTGTTGCTTCTACTGTTAAGACTTGTGAATATGATGCTGTGAACATGGGTGTACTGATATCTGTTTGAGACGCTGCTTCCAATTTCTGTGGACGTGTATCCAGAGGGGGATCAGTTACGTGGCAGGTCTGTTTTTAACCCTTTGAGGGCTACATACTGCTTTCCACAGTAGCTGCACCATTTTACAGCCCCACTAACAAGACAGACGGCTCCACTTTCTCCACATCTTTGCCAACACTTGTTATTTTCTGTTTCTTTAAATAGTGGCATCCTAATATGTACGAAGTGATATCTTACAGTTTTGCTTTGCATTTCTTTCATGATTACTGATACTGAACATCTTTTTACATGCTTCTTGACCATTCATATATCGTCTTTGGAAGAATGTCTGTCCAAATACTTTGTCCTTTCTTAAATCATGTTATTTTTTGGTCATTGAGTTGTTGAAGTTCTTTATATATTCTGAGTATTAACCTTTTATCACATACATGATTATAAATTTTTCTCCCAACCGGTGAGTTGCCTTTTCACCTTTTTTGATTGTGTTCTCTGATGTACAGAAATTTTTAATATTGATGCAGTGCCAATTGTTGACTTCTGCTTCCTATACTTTTGAAATCATTACCAAGTCCAGTGCCATGAAACTTTCCCCTAACGTGTTCTTCCAAGAATTTTATGGTTTTCGGTGTTTATTTTGTTTTGAGGTAATTTTTATATATGCTATAACGGTTCCAACTTCATTCTTTTTAAGAGGGTGTGGATATCCAGTTTTCCCAGCACTATTCGTTAAGCAAATAACTCTTTTCCCATTGAGTCTTTTCCCATTGAGTGATCTTGGCCCCTCGTCAAGGGTCAGAGATCCTTTGATCATAGATCATTTGACCGTATGGACAAAGGTTTATTTCTGTCTGCCTATTCTAATCCTTGATTTACTTGTCTTTATGCCAGTATTTCACTGTTGTATTAGTTTTGAAATTGGGAAGTATGGATCCTCCAACTTTGTTGTTCTTTTCCAAAATTGTCTTGGTTCTTCAGTGTTTCTTATCACTTTTAGTGATTTCTTACAGTTTTCAATTTTTTTCATTGGTATACGATTTCTTTGAGTTTTTTTTTTGCTAATTTAGCAGCCATGTAACTAACAAATATGCTTAAGCCACTGTCTCAAATGTATCACTATCAGAAATGAGGTTAGTATCTACTGACTCCACTTTTTGCTTGCCCTACTTATCCCCACATACAGCACACTTCCCCCAATGTACCAATATTTATTTTGTGAATTTTGTTTATTCTGGAAGTGTTATGCCTGTATTGATTGGCTTTATTTTCAAGAAGCATAACATTTTTCTTTCAGATTATAAGCAAAATCACTGTATGTTTTTTAAAAGCATCAGTATTTGTCACAAGTCTTTTCAATATAACTGAGTTTATTAATTTAAATAATTTTATTGTTTGGATAGATTTTTCAATAGTTTTTCAGCAGTGAGCATCTCTTCAGTTCTAGCAAATTTGAGATTATCATTCTGTAACCTTTTTATAGAAATAACAACTTGAGTATAAAAGTTTTAACAGTTTTTTAGAATATTGATTGATTTGGCTGTCTCGGGTTTTAGTTGCAGCACACGGATCTTCATTGTGCAGTGTGGGATCTTTCATTGAGGCACATGGACTCTAGATGTGGCGTTCAGGCTTAGTTGCTATGTGGCATACGGGATCTTAGTTCCCTCCCAGGAATCGAACCCACCTCCCTTGTGTTGCAAGGCAGATTCTTAACTACTGGACCACCAGGAAAATCCCAGGAATAATCTTTAATTCAGAATTCAGTTATTTTGTTCCCCCTTTTCTGGGTACGTATGTGTAATATATCTGTGCCAGGTGCAACCATGATGTTTTTTTCCCCTATGTTGGATCCTGGATTTTCAAAATTTGTCAGGTTTTTAAAATTTGTTTCTTACTTTCCCAGGGTGTGTCTCATTGTTGGTGAAAAAATACAATTTACATACCTCGCAGTTCATTCTTTTTTTAAATTATTTGTGTTTTTGTCTCGGCTGGGTCTTTGCTGCTGCGCAGGCTTTTGCCTAGCTGTGGCGAGTTGGAGTCACCCTCTAGTTGCCGTGCATGGGCTTCTCTTGGTGATAGCTTCACTTGTTGAGGGCAGGCTCTCAGGCTCGTGGGTTCCAGTAGCTGCAGCGCATGGGCTCAGGATTTGCATCTCCTGGGCTGCAGAGTACAGGATTCTGTAATTATGGTGCACAGGCTTAAGTTGCCCTGAGGCCTGTGGGATCTTCCTGAACCAGGGATCGAACCAGTGTCCCTGCACTGGCAGGCAGACTCTTCACCACTGAGCCATCAGGGAAGCCCTACAATTCATTCTTTTAAAGTGCAGCCATCACCACTAATTTCAGAACATTCTTTTCATACCGAAAAGAAACTCCATGCCCATTAACAGTTGTTTCCTAGCCTCTCCTTAATTTTTTCAGGGTTCATTTTGCAGCATGAGTCAGTTGTTGTTTACTGTGGCCAAACAGTATTTCATATGCATGTACAACATGTCTATTCATGAGTTGTTGGACGTTTGGATTGTTTCTGCTCTTTTGGCCATGGTGAAAAATGCTGCAGTGAACATTAATGTACAGATTTTTGTGTCAACGTTTCCTCCATTTTCTTAGGTGTGTATATACCTATGAGTACAATTGCTAAATCATGTTGTAGCTCTTTTTAAGCTTTTGAGTAACTGCCAAAGTGTTTTCGGAAGTGGCTGCACCTAGATCATATTCCAGTTTTTCGACATCTTCGTCAACACTTGTTTTCTGTCGTTTGATAATAGCCACCTTATGGATGTGAAGAGTTATGTCACTGTGATTTTAATTTGCATTTGCCTAACAGCTACTCATATTGAGCAATTTTCATATGCCTGATGGCCATTTGTATTTCTTCTTTAGAGAAATATCTATGCAGATTCTTGGCCCATTTAAAATTGAGTTACTTGTCATTTTATTACTATTTCTTTGTCTATTCTGAATACAAGTCTGTTATGTTTTCCAAACATGTCCTTACATTCTGTGACTTGCTTTTCACTTTCTTGATGGTATTATTTGTGGTACAAAAGTTTTAATTTTGACAAAACCATTCAATTTATCTTTTATTTCTTTTGTTCCTTATTCTTTTCATATAATATCTAAAACTGTTATCTAATCCATGGTTACAAAATATTTACTCTTTTGTTTCTTCTAAAAGTTTCATAATTTTAGTTCTTTTAGTTTGATGAACATTTTTTAGTTAATTTTTGTACATGGTGTTGAGGCAGTACAATTTCATTCTTTTGCCTGTAGATAGCCAGTTGTCTTAATACCATTTGTTGCAAAGACTATTCTTTCCTCCACTGAATTGTCTGGGCACCCTTGGCAAAAACCAATTGATCATAAAGGAAAAAAATTTTTTTTAATTTTTTTAATGATAAAGTTATAAATATAAGGATTTATTTCTGGACACTGAACCTATGTCTCTTTATTCCACTACAACACTGTCTAATTAGTGTGAATCCTCCAACTTTGTTTTTTCCTTTTCAAGCTTATTATTTTTAGGTCATACAAATTTTCAGATCAGCTTGTCAGTTTCTGCCCAAAAGAAGAAACTAGACAGCTTGAGTCTTGGGGAGGGATTGCATTGAAACTATAGAAGAATTTAGGGAATATTGTTACTCTAATGATATTAAATCTTCTAATCCATGAACATAGGATGTCTTTCCACTTACTTAGGTCATCTTTAATTTCTTTCAGTAGTTTCCACTTCTTTGTAGTTTGGTACTACTTTTGTTAAAAGTATATTGAAGAATAAAATATTCTTCATTCTTTTTAATAACCAACATAACTAGTTTTCTGAAGTTCAATTTGGGACTTTTCCTTGTTAGTGTAGACTAACAAGTGTAGCAAGAAAAGAACTGACTCATTGGAAAAGACCCTGATGCTGGGAAAGATTGAGGGCAGGAGGAGAAGGGAATGACAGAGGATGAGATGATTGGATGGCATCACCAACTCAATGGACATGAGTTTGAGCAAGCTCCGGGATTTGGTGATGGACAGGGAAGCCTGGCATGCTGCAGTCCATGGGGTTGCACAGAGTCTAACATGACTGAGCAGCTGAACTGAACTGTACAGGAATGTACTGATTTTTTTCATATTTATCTTGGTCATTGCAACTTTGTTGAACTTGTTTATAAGTTTGAGTATGTTTGAGTTGTGTGTTTATTGGTGTTTTCTATGTAGAATAGTGTGTCATCTGCAAATAGAGATTGTTTTCCTTCTTCCTTTCCAATATGTCATTAATCTGTTTTTGTTGCCTAGTTGCCCTTGCTAGAACCTCCAGTACTATCTTGAATAGAAGTGGTAAGAATGAGTATCCTTGTCTTATCCCTGATTTTAGGGAGAAATTTTTCTGGTCAACATTAAGGATGATGTTTACTCTGAGATTTTTATAAATGCTCTTTGTCAGACTGAGGAATTCTCTTCTATTCCTATTTTGTTTAGTGTTTTCTTTTCTTTTCTTTTTCTTTTTTTTTTTTTTTTACTTTTTGGCCATACTACAGAGCATGAGTGATCTTTGTTCCCCAGCTAGTCTCAACTGTACCTCCTGCAGTAAAAGGGCAAAGTCTTAACCACTGGACCACCAGGGAAGTCCCTGTTGAGTGTTTTTATTATGGAAGGGTTTGGGGTTTTGCCATATGGTCTTTCTATGTGTAACGAAATGATCATATGTTTTCTTTCTTTATTAACATGTATTACATTGACTGATAATCATATATGAAACCAACCTTGCCTTCCCTAGGTAAATCCCTTTTGGTTTTGATGTATAATTCTTCTGTGTTGCTGGATTCAGTTTCCTAATATTTTGTTGAAGATTTTCCTTCTATATTGATAAGGGGTACTGGTCTGTAGTTTTATTATATCTTAGCCTTTTTTTCTGAAGGTAATACTGTCCTCATAGGGTGAATTGGGACGTGATCCTGCTTGTTTTTTCTTGGCTGTGCTGGGTCTTCAGTGCCGCGCAGGGTTTCTCTAGCTGTGGCAAGCGGGGGCTACTCTCACTGCAGTAGCTTCTCTCGTTGCAGAGCACAAGCCCTGGAGTGTGTGTCCTTCAGTAGTTGGGACACGTGGGCTCAGGAGTTTTGGTTCCTGGGCTCTAGTACGCAGATTTGATAGCTGTGACACACAGTCTTTGTAGTTCCACAACATGTGGGATGTTCCTGGATCAGGAATCAAACCCGTGTCTCCTATATCAGCAGGCAGCTTCTTGACCACTCAGTCACCAAGGAAGCCCTCTTGTTTTGAAGTTGTTGTTTTTTAAGTTTGTGAGTGCTTATTGTTAATTCTGCTTTAAATGTTTTTTGTTGTTGTTGTTGTTGTTTTTTAGAATTTACCAGTGAAATAGGCTTGGGCTTTTCTTTGGTGGATGTTTTCTGATTACTGACTCAGTCTCTTTCCTTATTGTAGTTCTGTTCAGATTTTCTGTTTTTGCTTGAGTCCGTTTTGGTAGGTTATTTTTCTAAGAAATTATGTTTCATCAAGGTTAACTATTTGTTGACATATAATTGTTCATAATATTCCCTTATGGTCCTTTTCAATTTCTATGTGATTGATAGTAACACCCCCTGGTTCATTCTTAATTTATAATGATTTAACATTTTCCCTTTTTTTCCCCTTGGTGAGTCTCGCTAAAATTTGTCTAGTGTTTTGGATCTTTTCAAAGAACAAACTTTTGATTTTTTAAATTTTCTCTCTCTTTTTTTTATTCTCTGATTCATATATTTTCTTCTTTTTATTTTTAAGGTTCATTTATGGCTGTGCTGGGTCTCTGCTGCTGTGTGCAGGTCTTCTCCAGTTGCAGCTAGTGAGAGCTCCTTTCTAGCTGTGATGCATGGGCTTCTCATTGCAGTGGTTTCTCTTGCGTAGAGCACGGGCTCTCGGCATGTGGCATTCATTAGTTGTGGCTCCTGGGCTCTAGGGCACAGGCCCAGTAGCTGTGGCGCACAAGCTTAGTGGCTACACGGCATGTGGGGTCTTCCCGAACCAGGGTTTGAACCCATGACTCCTGCATTGGCAGGCAGATTCTTTTCCGCTGAGCCACCAGGGAGGCCCGTGATTCATACATGTTCATTGTAATCTACATAATTTCCTTCATTTTGCCTCCTTTGGATTTTATTTGCTCTTCTTTTTCTGGTTTCTTAAGATTGAAGATGAGGTTATCAGTTTGAAATCTTTCTTCTTTTAATATATACATTTAGAGGTACAAATTTCTATAAGCTCTGCCTTCACTGCGTCCTGTAAGTTTGATTAGGTTTTGCTTTCATTTTCATTCATCTCAAAGTATTTTCTAATTGCCCTTGTGATTTTGTCTTTGAACATTGGCAGTTAAGAGTGTGTTGTTTAATTTCTATTATTTCTAAAATTTTCAGAGTTCCTTTTTGGTTTCTAATTTCATTCCATTGTAGTCAGAGAATATAATACTGTGTTACAAATCACAGTAAATGTAAATGTATTGTGACTGTTTTGACCTACATATGGTCTCTTCTGGAGAACATTACATATGCCCTCAAGAGAATGTATATTCTGCTTCTGTTGGTTGGAGTATTATGTGTATGTCTCTAGATCTACTTGATTTATAGCGTTATTCAAGCCTTCAATTTCCTTATTGGCCAGTCACATTTTTCTATCCATTTTGAAAGTGTTATATTGCTGCTACTACTGCTAAGTCGCCTCAGTCGTGTCCCACTCTGTACGGCCACCAGGCTCCCCCGTCCCTGGGATTCTCCAGGCAAGAACACTGGAGTGGGCTGCCATTTCCTTCTTCAGTGTTAGGTTGCAGTCTCTAGCTATTACTGTTGAATTGTCTTTGTCTCCCTGTATTTCTGTCTCTTTTGCTTTATGTATTCTGGATATTAATTTTTTTCTGGTACCAAGTAACTCTGTATCCGTTGTACATTCAGATTTACTTTTAATTTCAGCAAAAACTTGCATCCTAGAATGTTTTTTTCTTTCCTCTCAACCTGTTTTCTGCCTTACAAGTGAGTGCTGGGGCCAGTGCCACGTGTATAAGCCTCTTCTTGCATTCTGATTATTTTCGTTCCCTTCTTCTTTTTCTCTACATGTCAGGAGACCTTTTAAAACTGTACTATGCTCCACTGGCTAAGTTTTCTTTATTTTTTTTTAAATCAAATTTGTTTTATTTTGCATAGATTAATTCTGCAATGAAATAACAACATAATTATTGTCTTCATTTTTTCCTTTGATGCCTGGCATTGGTTTTCCAACATATGGCATATATTAATTAACTTTTTATTGAATTGTGTTAATTTTGTCAACAACCTGTTAATCTCCCCCTGTTTTCGCAGCTTATCTTGGATCTATTTCATTAAGTCCATGTTCTTTTTAAATTTTCTCTAAAGTGAAAATGCAGTTTCTTTTTCTTTTATTTATTTTTGATTGCACTGGGTCTTTGTTGCTGGGCACCGACACTCTGAAGTTGCAGCAAGTGGGAGGCTTCTCAATGTTGTGGTACACTGGCTTATTGTGGTGGCTTCTCTCATTGTGGAGCACAGTCTCTGGACACAGGGGCTCAGTAGTTGTGAATTGTGGGCTGTAGAGCACGTGGGCTCAATAATTGAAGCACTCTGGCTTAGTTGCTCCACGGCATGTGGAATCTTCCCAGATCAGGGATTGAACCCATGTCCCCTGCATTGGCAGGCGGATTCTTATCCACTGTACCACAAGGGAAGTCCCCAGTTCTTTACTGACTAAAATGGGTAAACCTTCTGGCAAAGTAAATTCTTCCCCTCATTTTTTGTTCTTCCTTTCTTCCACTTTAATGCTATAGAATATTTTCACATTATCTTCTCTTTTTTTCAGATTACCTTTGTCTCTAAACAGTTTTGTGAAAACCATTTATTTGATCCCACGTAATGTGGTTAAATTCTTTCTGACTGGCTTATTACCTGTTTACAAGATACTGAGTCCCCTTCCTAGGACATGAACCTGAAGGTTAATTGTATATGGCTTTTTTTTTTTTTTTTTTTTCCTTTCAGAGTTTGGGAAAGGCAGAAAGATAGTCATTGATTTTAGGACTCTGGACAGCTTTAGCAGGTGATATTTTTCTCTGCCATTATTTTGAAACATAAGCTGATGGCCACTTTTCTAAATGTGGATGTGAGAAAATACCTGGTTCTATAGGACATGCCCTTGAATTTTGCTGTTGCACTGCTGTAAAGTCAGCTGGGAGCTGCTTTCATAGCATTGTTGTGTGGGCAGTGATATAGCAGAGGCCTTATTTTTTTTCTAGCAAATTTTAGTAATGAAACTAAAGACTTAATTTTAGACTTAGGAGGTTATTTCCTATCCCTTTTTCTGCTTTCTTCCTGGCCAAAGAGGGTATACAGTAAACTGTTCTGGCTAGGACAGAAGAAGCTATTTTTTCACTGGGAACGTGTCTCCCCTTGCAAGACATGTTCTTTTTTCTGGTCTGCTTATTATAATCAGTCCCTTTTCTGGATACCAGTGGGATATTTTTAATCCAGGTGACTCACCTTGTACCCTTCTGTATGATCCTTTGTGTAGGAAGAGTTTTGTGGTGGCATGAGTTGAGTCTGTTCCGTAGATTCTGAATACTTTTTTCACTTTTTGATGGTTTTGGTTTGTGTATTTCAGTTATGAAAGAGGTTCATTAAGCCTGTCTCTGTGCCATCATATTTTCCAAAATCCATTATCTGTTTTCTTAGGAATTTTTTTTCTTTTTTCTTTCATATTCACTTTCTTCTTTTTCTGTAGGCTCCTTCTCAACTAAAACTGTGCTTATCATAGACTATAGTGGAGGACTTGCCTGTCATGATAACTTTTGTTGATGCTTCAGCCACTTTACATCTTTCTCTTCTCTTTAGTAACAACTATTTTTGTCAAAAAAGATATTATTTTATTACTTTTGAATATAAAGGTAAAAAGATAACTAAGTATAAAGAGTTTAATACATAAAATATAAAGATCTTGGAAATCACCCATAATTCTCACCGTCCTGAAATAGTTATGATTAACATTTTCATAAATAAGCTTCCAGGTTTATATTTTATGTTACACACACCTACTGCTTACCCTGGATCTGCTTGATCGGCATTCTAATGAAGCTAAATATCAAATGAAGAAGCCTCTGGGACAGCATAAAATGAGACCTTTGTTACTGTCCAGTTAAATTTTTATCACTGTTTCTTACATTTTTATAAAACCGGCTGATTTCATATTAGTCTTCACAATCATTTTCATATATGGAGAGAAACAATGGTACAAAAAAAATGAAATCATACTATGTATATTGTTTTGAAACTCTATACTTAATATAGACATCTTTCTATGCCAATAAATAAAGATTTATTAGTCATTTTTAATAGCTTTATGAGTTCCATTGTATAAATACAATAGTTAGTTTTAAGGGTTTTTTTGCACTTTATCATAATTTTCACTTTGGTGAGTAGTCTTGATACATCTTTATGAATTTTTCTTTCCTAGAGATACATTTCTAAGTTAGAATTTCTGGGTTACCAAGTACGTACATGAAAATGTTTAATCCACACTACTAAATTATCCTCTTGAAATGTTGATTCAGTACCTGCCAGTAGCATTCTTAATATTTGCCATATAGGCCAGAAATATGGTATCTATCCTGACTGATGTTTCTTTGATCACACCTACTGAGTTTTTATTTTCTGTTTTCTTTTCTGTATTTGTTTTTGAATCGCCTATCTTACCCGGTGTCCTTAGATATGCTAATGCTTTTTTTTCCTGAACATGTGTATCCAGGACATGTACCTGTGAGGGTTTAAGAGTCGATAGAAGGGAGTAACTACAAGTGCCTGCTTGTTCTGCCCTCCTCCTTTGATTACACCTGTTCTTTCTGTGGCTTGCTCTCTGTGCCTGTCTTTGATGTGTCTGTGCAGGCTCTCCCCACACTCTGTAATTCATGCTACAGTGTCTCTGCACCCTGTCTTCTTCAGTGTTCTTTCTCTCTGCCTCTGGGCACCCACATTCTGTTCTCTGGTGCTCGCCCACCCCACTTCATGCTGTCTGCTGTCTCACCGTCTCTGCTGTGTATCTTGTGAAAGCTACTCCTTTCCTTCTCTCTCATGTTCTCGCTGTGCTTGCCTGTTCTCTCCCTCTGTTTTTTTCTTTCCCCCTCTCTCACTGTCTGGTTGTATACTGTGGTCAAAGAGAAGGAATAGTTTAGTACTGTCAGTACAAAAGAAGTCACATTCAGTTTTTGTTTATGAAGAAAAAGCTAAAGATGAATGATTTTTCTGTATTTTTCACCTCTCTTTATTTCCAGTTGCCCATGTTACCAGCAGTTGGGCAAATGAACAACATTAACTACCAAGGAGACATCCATGAGAGAATAAAATGATAGCATTAGTAGTGTTTAAATGTTTACTGGTGTTTCTTACATTTTTATAAAACAGGCTAATATCACTCTTCACAGTCACACAAATATGGAGAGAAACAACAGTCAAAGGCAGTATCTTTAAACCCAAGGATAAATTTCATTATGTGTTAGAGATAAAAAGCAAGCTATAACATATACATGTATTTATATAGCTGAAACAAAAATATTAGCAGGTTATTTTAAGATTATGGGTTTATACATTTTTTCTTTTTAATTTTTCATGTTCTTTTTAAACAAGAATCAAGTATTTTCTAATATGAAACCATAAAAAAATTTTGTGGCACTAACTAAAAAGTGACCTCAGCCAGACTGAGCAAACAAAACATTAGTTAAGAGCTGGAAAACAGAATTCTTAAAGCTTCTCATTGTGTTCTAGTTTATGCCAATAGAGCCTATTTGAATTCCAATCTAGACATCGTAAATCCTTCGAGAAGCAGTGTGAAAGAATAGAATTAGAAAAGTACTATACACAGTTTTTATGCCAAAATAAAATAAATTTTTAACTTCAGCTGCTAAGGATTGAGTTAATATACTCCTAGGTTCATGGCGTCTCTTTTAAAAACTTGGTTCCCACCTCCCATCCTCATTCCTCTCCTCCTATATGCAACTGGCCTTGTTATGTAAATATCTTTTGACTTAGAGTTCTTATAAAATATATATTCTGTAGTTGTCTATTTTCAGCTTATATAAAATGTATATCATTATTTTTGTGATTTTCACTAAGCATTGTATTTTTAAGATGCACCTACATTGCTATTCATACATCTAATTCAGGTTTCTGACCATTGCACAGCCCTCCATAGAGTGCATCTAACCAGTTTACCTTTCCCTGTAATTAACACCCATTTTGTTGTCAGTTCTCAACAATGCCAGACACCAGCAGTGCACATCCTTGTTCATACTGCCTTATGGACCTTGTGAGGCTGTCTTTGGCACATAAATCCAGAAGTGGAATTCTTGGATCATAAATTATATGTATACATAATTTTCTGCTTTAGTACCAAATTACTTTCTAGTCTGTATTTCTACATGCAGTGCATGAAAATTCCTTTATTTTGATTTTTCGGTCAATAATTTATAGTTTTGCCAGATTAGAAATACAAGTTTCTATACCATTGAAAGGTTAGAGTTTTTTTGGTAATTTTTAATTAAATGTTACTTTTTGTGAGAGTCTACCTTATCTCCACTCTGTAATTTCAAAGGGAAGAAAGTCTGTCAGAGATTGCCAAAATTACTGCTGTGCTTGCAACCAGAATGCATTCATATGTTCATTCAAACATAATTATAATATGGAATGTGACAAAAGTACAGGATGGAATATTTTAATTGTTTTTTTTATCAGATTTTGATATATAACAGGTAAAATGGCAGTATTTAATAGCAGTATTAACAGTGCTGATTTAAGATATCTATATAAAACTTTATTCCTAAAACACAGCTTTCACATTTGTTCCAAATACCCGTGGAATATTTACAAAGATTAACTGTACACTTAGGCAAAATGCTGATAAATCCCCAAAGCAGATTGCTAACTAAATTTATATTCTCTAACCACAATACAGTAAGGTTGGTATTTAATGGCTACAATTTTTTAAGGAAACATTTTAAAATATTCTAAACTTTGGGGCTATAGGATAACTAAAAATTGAGATTGTAGATTTTTTCTTTCATTAATGAGAGTAAAGTGAGTGACAGTCGCTCAGTCATGTCCAACTCTTTGCGACCCCATAGACTGTACAGTCCATGGAATTTTCCAGGCCTGAATACTGGAGTGGGTAGCCTTTCCCTTCTGCAGGGGATCTTCCCAGCCCAGGGATCGAACTCAGGTCTTCCACATTGCAGGCGAATTCTTTACCAGCTGAGCTATCAACGAAGCCCAATGAGAGTAAAAGCAATATCCAAATCTTACAGGATGTGTCTAAACCTATATCTAAAGGAAAATATAGAGCCTTTAATATTTTAGTTGAGCAAATTCAACTAGGAAGTAATTAAGCATTCTAAAAATCAGTCCCCCAGATTGATCAATATAACCAAGATCTGGCTCTTGAAGAAAAAAAAAAAAAAAAAAAGACCAAATCTTTAGTTATTGTGACCATAGGAAAAGGGTCAGTTTAATAGGTTGGAAGGATATAACTCCAGTCAAAGATGTGGTTTTCTTAAGATTACTATGTGCAACTTTAGGCTGTGATATATTTTAAAACCTAAATTAGATGGGTGATTTTCTAAGAAAATATCTAAGTAGATCATTAACAACAAATTTAAAAGACCATCAGTAAATCTATAGACCTTCCCACCTCTAACTGTGTGCCCTCCAGAAATTTTATACAAATTATGTGCCCACCAAAAGTATGAGGGAATGTTTCTTCATTCCTTTGCCAGGTTTGAGTAGTATCAGTCCTTTCAATGTTTGTTAATATGTGAAAAAACTCATTGCTTTAAATTAGATTTTTAAATACTAGATTTCAGAGGTTGCTTGTTAGATTTCTTATTTTGAGAATTCTTATATACCTCGCACATTTTTCTCTGAAGAATTTTTATTAATTGTTGAGCATTAATTATATCATATTAATGAAGGGAATGGTAACCCCCTGCAGTATTCTTACCTGGAAAATTCCGTGGACAGAGGAGCCTGGCAGGCTACATACAGTCCATAGGGTGTTTGATTCTATCTAAAACCATCTAAAACCATCTAATGGTGTGATAGAGTTGTTGTATACTCGCTTTTATTTATCTGTCACATGCTAAGGAAGGTCTCATCCTCAAGATTATAAAGAACTATTCTCCTTGGTTTGTTGTTGTTGCTTTATCATGTTTAGGGTAGAGGACAAGGAACTTAAATCCTTAATCCACATGGAGTTTATTTTGGCGTGTCTAGGTATAATTTTATTGTCTAATGTTTAGCTAATTGTCAGATTTTTAAATAAGATGGTGATATTCACAAGTTAATTTATGAGAAAAAATAATACTGTTTTTAAGCTGAGCTCTGATCAGTTGGACTTGGTAATTAATAGCCATGGTTCTTTTGAAATTTCTGCCCAAAGCAGCTAAAATCCTATGTGATAAGGTAATCAAAATGGAGCAATAAGAAGAGGAAACTAATTCTGACTTACGAAATATGGAGTTTTATTTATTAAACTTGAAGTTGGATCAGAGCATCCAAGTGAAAATGTCTAAAACCATAGATATACATGACCTCATGAGTGACATAGAGTTTAGAGCCATCCATGCAAAGGTGACCATAATCCTCATAAATGCTAGAGCCAAGAGGAGAGAGCAGAGAGAGTGCAGAGGAGAGAGTGAGAGGACCGCTTCCAGACCATAATTTTTGAGACTCATGTCATCTAGCTCCACCCCATCTATAAAATTTTAATGATCATTTACTAACCTAGTTTTTCCCATATATTAATTGAGGACTTCAGCTCTTGGTTTTCTTCCTCCTTTACCTCAAACCCAGCCATTATCTGGAAAACTTTACTATCCTGTTAGAGATTTTTTAACCTCAGTTCTAATGACAAGTACTGCTGTTACATTTTTACTATACAGTCTCATGGCCTTACTTTGAATTTTGGCATTATCCAGATTCATTACATCTCTGCAATCTTTATTCATTTTTGTATGAAAAGAAATTTTCTGAGGACCTTTCTGCAGACACAATACATTTTAGGGGGCAGGATATTTTATAGTTATCATCTACCATACTTGCAGAAATAATTGACCAGTTCTGATTTTCTGATGGTGAATAATAGTGCTCACCTGAGTTCTGCTTAAGATTTAATCTTGCCTCTCAGAATTAAATCTATGTCAAAATGTTATTTTGAGGGCACACACTTTGTGTCATCTTTTACTGGTTAATAAGTTTTAGTATTGAATCTACAGTTGCCAGTTTGAGCTGTACATATCTAAAAACTTTCCACAAGAAAAACTGTCTTTGGGAGCTATTGACTGTATTTCTGATTTTGACTCTGCTTTATCAATGTGTATCTGTGGTACTAAACTTGAGTAGATATAAGTGAATTAGCATAAATTCATTACTCTGAAAGAAAAGTATCTCAGCAGGCACCTTGCTTCCAGAAGGCCAACGATAACAATCTTCATACATGAAGAATAGCCATATAAGGTCGAGTAAGAAAACATAGACTTTCTCCTACATTTGATATGTTTTCCTAAGCTCCGTTTCCACCTGAAAAACAATTATTTGAAAACCTTTTTTTTCTGGGTCTATCTGATGGTGTGTCTGATCAATGAATATGGGAATGAATTTCACCTAGATTTTAATTAAGAAGTACAACAAAAAACCTGAAAGATCTGTGAGATGGTGGCAGTTACTTTTTTCCCAGTTGTAATCAGGCATCAACAGGTGAGTTTACTCTCACAGTAATAGAAATTAAAACAGAAGAAGCCAGCCAGGATGTATCTCCTTTCAACTCTGCAACAGAAAGCTTAAAAATGATGGTATCTGATAATGTCAGTTGACTTGTAGTCACTTAAATCTTTATGTGTAAGCCCGACTGCAGAGATCTGAGTGGGCTGATTCATCTCCAGGCCATGAGAGATGCTGAGATCACTATAGGAGGTGCCTAAGACTCTCCCTTGGACTGAGGAAGATGGGTTATTGTGGGTTACCAGCAGCATGTGTGAATGAATTCAGCAAAAATTACCTTCTATCGTGTGTTGGGTCCTCAGCACAGATTGTCAGACGCGGTGCAAGGCTGTGGATTGTGATTATTGTTTGAGGAAGTCAGCACAGCATGACCGCATCGTTGCCACAGTTTGCACTTAGCTCCAGCCATGGTGTGTGCACAGTGCTACCATATGTACAATATCCCGTGCCCACATTTTTGTCAGGACTGTTCACTATTATATGAAGATGACACTGTTGGTACCTTCCTTCGTTCTTGTATCCCTGATTCAGTAACAGGAGATACAAGACCACCAAGCATGAGCAGCAATTTTTCTCCAAATAAAGACTCCATAATTTGCTTATATTTCAGTTTACGTACACAAATACATTTTATAGCTTTCTAGAGATGTTTCACACACCATAAAATTCACCTATTTTAAGTGTACAGTTGAGTGGGTTTTAATATATTCACAGTGCTATGCAACCATCATCCCAATTTTAAGGTGTTTTCAATACCTACCCGTAAACACCCTGTACACATTAGCAGTCATTTCTTCCAACTTCCTGCCCCTTCCCTGGCTATGTTGCTAATCTGCTTTTTTTTCCTCTCTCTCTAGAGTTCTTTATTCTAAACATTTCGTGTAAATGGACATAATATGTGATCTTTTGTGACTGGCTTCTTTCACTTAATATTTTCAAAGTTCATCTATGGTGTAGCATGTGTTCATTCCTTTGTGTGACCAAATAACATTCCATTATATGAATATGCATATTTCACTTAACTATTCATTAGTTAATGGACATTTAGATTTCTTCCACTGTAGGCTACTATTAACAGAGCTGCTGTGAACATCCATATACAAGTTTTTATGTGGACATAGCTTATATTTCTTTGGGGCATATGCCTATGAGTCGATAGACTCTGGATCATATGGTAAGTCTATTTTTAACCCTCTGAGGGACTACCAGCTTGTTAGGCAAAATATTGTTACCATTTTGCATTCTAAGCATCAATATGTGAAGGTTCTCATTTCTCCACATCCTTGAAAACACTTGTTTTGTCTGGCCTTTTAATTTTCACCATGCTAGAGGCTTAACTAGATATATCTTGTTGAGCAAGAATTTATTTTTAGACTATTTTCTATTTTTCAATGTTTACGTTTTTTCAGGCAGGAATGAACTTAATCAGATTTAAAGTAGAAGCAGAAGCACGCATACCAAGACTCCTCATTTAATCAGATGTAAACATGTTCTTATACACACAGTGGTGCATACCACGCCCAGTTGTGTGCTTTGGAAGTGCAGGAGGTCCTCTTCTTGGAAAGGACCATCAACACTTTGCTGCCTCTGCCCCATAAGGTGCTCCAGCCTCTGCTTCAGCAGCTCCACCACTCACTCGCTGCTCATTGGCATCTCATTTCATTTGTCTAGGCACTAGTTGGCAGAGGTTTTGAAAATTTAAAAAGATCCAAAATCTGCCTCTTAATTTCCTGGCTCTGTTCCCAGTTCTGCTCTCTGAAGGCACAGGAAAGAGATCTAAGCTACTTCTCAGGCCCCCACTTCCTTCCCTGAAGTATTTTCTCTCAGGTTTTCAGTCATTGAAGCAGTTCTCACAAGTCATCCTTTCTACTCCACTTTCCTACGTTGGCAGCTTCTGGGTCTGTTTGCTGATATCCTATTTTTAAACATGTCCCTTTTAATTACGTATGCTGTGCCTCAGATAGTGACAGCAGATTTATCATCCTGCTTTCTGTAAATTGGTAAAGCATCTGCCTGCAATGTGGGAGACCCAGGTTCGATCCCTGGATTGGGAAGGTCCCATAGAGAAGGAAATGGCAACCCACTCCAGTACTCTTGCCTGGAAAATCCCACGGATGGAGGAGCCTGGTAAGCTATAGTCCATGGGGTCACAGAGTCGGACACGACTGAGCAACTTCACTTTTCACCCTAACATATGTTTTACTCCTATTGAACTCATCACAGTCACACTTCATTGCCACACTTCCTTATTTTTGTTTTATTCTCATTTTTTAAACTGATAATCACATGGTACAAAATTTAAAATATATTAAGTATTTGATAAAGTATCTTCCCTCTCCTGTTCTCCAGGCACTCATCTTTTCAGAGTTACTCAGTATTACCAGTTCTCGCATATCTTTAGAGATTTTTAAACAGCTTTATTGAAGTAAGTTTACAGAGCTGTGTAATCATCACCACAATTCAGCTTACTGTGTTGCTCTACCACATTTTGTTTATCGGATTGCCAGTTGTTGGACTTTTGGCTTGTTTGATTGAGGGGGTAATATGAATAATACTGCTATGAATTTTTGTGTAGACACAAAAAATTTTATGTGGACTCATTTCTTTTGAGTATATACCTAGGAGTGGAATTGCTGGGTCATAGGTAAGTTTATGTTTAGTTTTTAAGAAAATTCCAAAGTGTTTTTCCAAAGTAGCTGTATCATTTTGCATTCTCAACAGCAGCTTGTGAAGGTTCCAGTTTCTCCACTTCCTGTCAACACTTAGTACTGCACATCTTTTTGGTTACAGCTGTCCTAGTGGGTGTAAAGTGGGATCTCATTGTGACTTTGTTTCCCTCATGACTGATAGTGTTGAAATCTCTTCATATGTTTATTGGCCACTCTTACATCATCTTTGGTGAAATATCTATTCAAATCTTTTGTCCATTCCACATACTTGAAATATCTCACAACTTATTTAGACCTTTAATTTCTCCCACCAGTGTTTTATGGTTTTTATTGTACAAGCCTTGCTCTTCTGTTGTTCAGTTTATTTGCTGATATTTCATTCTTGTTGATGCTACTGTGAATGGAGTTTGTTTCCTTAATTTTATTTTCAGATTGCACCTTGCTAGAATATAGAAATATAATTGATTTTTTATCTTCTTGACCTTATATTCCACAATCTGGCTAAACCTTTTTATTTAATACTTTGTAGATTCCTTAATATTTTCTACAGATAGCCTCATGTCATCTGCAAATAAAAAGTTTTACTTCTTCCTTTCCCGTCTTGGGTTCTTTTCTCTCACAGTTATTTTATACATAAAAAGCAAGTAACTGTGTGTATTGCATATATTTTCTTCCCTTTTCTCAAAAATGGCAGCAAAGTTTGCTTTTTGTATTTGACAATTTATAATGAAAGTCCATTTTAGTGTGTAAATTATTCTCCCCTTTTTTTAAAAACAGCTGCAGAAAAATTAGAGTGTATTACCAGTCAGTCAAATCTTCCTCACCACACTTTCATACATACTGGTTTAACATGATCTTTGTCTCCCAATTTTATATTAGCTTTTTACATTTTTGCATCTAAATCATTTGTTCTTTGTAACACTTCCATAATTGCAGGAATGCAGCTGTTCCCTTTTCTAGATGGGGAAACTGGCAACAGAGATTATGGCTTGCTCAAGAAGAGACAGCTAGTAAAGGGAAGATCTGAGACAGGTTTAGGTATTTGGACTCTAGACTCACAGCTTTTTCTACTGTATCAGAGTTATTGCCATTCTTCCTGCCTGATGCATAAGGCTTTACAATTATCCCTTGTTTGATTTGGCCTGTCATTCCTGTTGTTATTAGGGATCCTGACAGCCCTTTAGTCCCTTCTGGATGTTTTATTTGGGAAAGCTGGTTCTATCAGCTTATCCTTCAAACCCTGTAACTCCATCTTGCCCTCAAGAATGTTATGAAAAGTTTTGTTGTTTTATTCAAGTCTAGTTCTCTGCTATATATTCTGGTCTAACAGTTAAATGACCATGTCTACTAGGGAAAAAAAGGCTAACCTGGCAGGGTTTTGTTCTGCCTGCTTTAGTGAACCTTGGCTAAAATTTGCTGATCTTTGTTTTTTAACCTGCATATGCTTGCAGATAATCAAATTTGTGATCCATTCTAGAATTTAACAGGTCATCATTTTTAAAGCCTGCAGTTTGCTCTGCTTATCTTTTAAAAGTTAATTTCCTGTCTCCAGACATTTAACATAGTTCCTCTGCTTCAGGATCTGTTGTAAGTTCCCTGAAGGTCCTGAAATATAGTTTATCTAGCTCAGGGAAGGAGATGCTCTGTTTCCTTTCCTGACTTGGGTTTCAGTTTACTCTACCAAACGTCCTTAATCAGACAAACACCTGGCATTTATTCAAAATGTAGATACCAAGACCCCTCACTTAAAACCTCCAATTCATTGTTCTGGGTTAGGACCCTTCCTCAAGAGAGTGTTCTGATGAACCAGTTTAAGAAATACCATTTTATATCAAATTTTTTTACTGTGTTTTGGTAATCTTTCAGTTATTTACAAACATTCCACCATCAGCTCCCTTCATTGCTCAGAATATAATGAAAAGCCTTTGGGGCTCAAATATTTAAGTGCTTTTTGCAATATTCTTGACATTCAGGACTTCTCATAGGGCCTTTAAGTTTTTTGGCATTTATTCCTGAATGAATGCCTACGTCGGATCTTACTGGAAAGCACTCTACAGTTCACCACTCAGCTTCTTTAGTTATCCTCTGCCCTCCTTCTTATCAGTTTTGTGGTAGTATCACTTCAGAATTTCTTTCTCAAGACACACCAGGCTCATCTTTGTCTAGCACCCTCTTCAGAGGGTTTTCAAGCCCTGGGAACACACCCCATCTTGTCTTAGCTTCTTGAAACAGCTTGAGCCCTTATCTGATCGCAGCATCCACCTCTCTATTGCAAGATGCAGAGCAGCATGTCCACATTGCTGCAGGCCTGCTGGCAGTGTCATCTCAGCCATTTGCACTGGACTAGAAAGGGCTCTTGGTGGCGCGCATTTTTTTATCCTGTAGGTAACTATGCCTTTGACCACAAGTAATGATAAAAGGGTCTCTTGTCTTTCCAGGTGACAGACCATGTCTCTTCTGACTCTGTTTCATCTTCTACCAGTAGTTTCTGGAGCTCGAACTCTACCCTTTGCAACAAGCAAAATGCACATATGTTAAATAAGGGCGTACAAGCAGGTAAATTAAATATTTTCATTGAAATATTAATATAAGTAGCTCTTAAACCTGTGATAAGACACTAACCTCACTCACAATAAAAGAAATGAAGGTTAAAAATGTACTCAAGTATATTCTCTGGTGGTCCAGTGGTTAAGAATCTGCCTTGCAGTGCAGGGAACATGGGTTCGATATCTGGCCAGGGATCTGAGATCCCACATGCTTCAGGGCAGCTATTGAGCTGGCGCACCACAATTAAAACCTGGCACAGCCAAAAAGAAATAAATAAGTAAATTTTTTTTAATTAGCAAAAAATATATACTCAAATGCCATTTGTCACCTATCAGACAAAAATTTAAGTTTGAAAGCAAGTTTGTGGGCAGGCATGTAAGGAAATAGATAATTCTAGGAGGTGTTTAAGTGGGGAGTGCAACCCTTATGACTAACAACTTGGCAGTTGCTATCAAAATTACTTTGACCCAGCACTTTTACTTTTGAAGTTTAGCCTATAGATACATGGTGCAAATGTATAAAATGACAAATGGTTAATGACAGAATTAACCTCTGAAGTATTGACTTATTATAAGCATTAAAGTAAAATCAACTTAGATGTCCATCAGTAGCTAAATTGTTAAATAAATTATTATATATCCATATAATGAAGTCTTTGGAGAAGGAAATGGCAACCCTCTCCAGTACTCTTGTCTGGAGAATCCCATGGACCAAGGAGCCTGGTGGGCTACAGTCCATGGGGTTGCAAAAGAGTCAGACAGAACTGAGCGACTAACACACAAGTCCTACATAGTGTGAAGAAGCTTTTGCTACTAATGTGTCAAGATCCCCAAGATACATAATTAAAAAGCAAAGTACAGAATAGTATGTAGCATGCTACTACATGTATTTGAAAAATGAAGAGAATTGCTTGAATGTGTGTAAAAATTCTCTGGAATCACAGGGTTATAAACTTAATGGAGAACAGGAATGGGAAGGAGGCTTTTCACTTTATGACTTCCTATATCTTTTGATTGTATAAAACAGAAGTAATCCTGCCCCTTGATTATTTTTCCCTTCAAGTCATGTCTTTACATCTGTTAACCTCTTCCTTACCTTGGTGACTGCGTTTGCTGTCCTTCTTACTTGGGATCAGAGCTGAAATCTTTTTCCCAGTGAATCCATATTAGTAGTTCTTTACCTCTAATGTCTAAACTGACAGAAATGAACTCTTCCCACACACAAACATCTCCATCTCTCTACCCTCATCTTCCTTCTCTTCTCTCAAAGCCTTTTACCCCACCCAAGAGGAGTCAGTAGCTTGCGGTTCTGAAACCTTAAAATTTTTTTAATTTACTGAAGTAGAATAAAAAAAAACTAACTCTAGTGGTAATAGTTTAGGCAGCAGTGAAACTACCATTCTTTATGCAGATTCATAATAAGAAAAAGATGTATATCACTTATCATAGTTTAGGATTCTTTCTGATGGCAATAAGAGAAAATACAACTCAAATTTGTTCTTAAAAATGAGATATCTCGTGTATTTGAAATTACAATAAAACTTTGAAGACACTTGATGTAGTAAATCAAATAATGTGATTCCAAAACTGTTTATATCAACTCTGCTTGCCTTGTCTTTTTGCTTATATTCGTTCAGAGCACTGTCTTTAACAAATATTTTTACATGATGATACTTGTTTAAAATGTGTCTCGATGATTGTTTTGAATATTTTACCAGGTTTATTTATTTATGTACTTTTGCTTTTGGCCGCGCTGCACAGCATGTGGGATCTTAGCTCCTTGACCAGGCATCAAATTCATGCCCACTGTAGTGGAAGCATTGAGCCCTAACCACTGGCCCACTTGGGAATTCCCTATTTTACCAGGTGTAGTTATGAAGATTGTAGATCTCAGTTCTCTTTCATTGCAGAATAGAAAATAAATGATTAATTTTTTTTAAGTTTTCATTTACTGACTTAAATGCACCTGCCAACTAAATCTCAAGGCTTTTCTCAGAGAGGTCTGTGATCTTTACCCTCAGGTAACTTGGAGATTGTGAATGGTGTCAGAAAAAACACTCGAGATGTTGGAATGACTTTCCCAACTCCAAGTTCTAGTGAGGCTAGAATAGAAGAGGACAGTGATGTGACTTCTTGGTCAGAAGAAAAAATAGAAGAGAAGAAGCTTCTTACCAGTTATCTTGGGGACAGAAAGTTAAAGAAGAACAAGAAGAACTGCTGTGAAGGTCAGTTTCTAAGTCCTGCTTTCTTAGTAGAAAAACTTGTGAATTTCTGTTCTCTTGCAATGCTAGGATTCTTCATTTCTAAACAACTTAATGTTGACCACCCAGCACCACCTTGGCACATTTTCAGAGTACAGTCATCTCTCTATATCTGGAGGGGCTTGGATTGAGAACCCCTCCTGAATACCAAAGGCTGTGGATCCTCAAGTCTTTATGTAAAATGACCTAGCACTGCCCCCACATGCAAGGATTATGCATGCATGTATACAGGGGGCTGGCTGTATTTAATGCTGCAGCTAGAGTCTATATACCTGCAGTAAGCAGACTCGAGGGCATTTTGCTGGCCCCTGACAGCTGATTCCCTGAGAGCCTGTATTATGTTTATGTTTCTGGTGAGAAAAATGAAAAATCTTTTTTTTTTTCTTAAAAATATCTCCTATAGGAGTGTCATGGTTTGTTCCTGTGGAAAATATGAAGTCTGGTCCTAAGAAGGAAAACATGCCCAAGCTTCATGGCCCTGGTGTCTCCTGGTTTGCACCAATAACCAACACCAAACCTTGGAGGGAGCCACTGCGGGAACAGAACTGGCAGGGACAGCAGATGGACAGCCCCAGGTCACTAGCCGGCCCAGGCAGAGAGCCGCTGAAGCCCTTTGTGAGGGCAACCCTCCAGGTACAGTGAAATTGAATTAATTTTAGCTGTATGTTTAAGGAGGAAGAAAGGGTAAATCTGGGACTTGGCATGCTGAAGTATAGTCATGTGACCCTTGTTTCTGGCACCTCCACAGTTCATCTGTTCTCACACTCATTAATCAAAGGCTGCCTTACTGTTAGTATTATAAATCACATATCACCCTCAGGATCTGAGAGGGGCAAGGCAATAGAAGGGAAGATGTTGTGTAGCTACTCATTGGGTTTTGCAGATAGATACCTGCACGGGGAGTGTAGTAGAGGCCTGATGTTTGCATCAGTCTTCCATTTTGCATCAGTTCCTCCATTTATGTAACTCCTGTTTCTACTTACCAAGTAGAAAGGCACCAAGGCTCTTTTTTATAAGTACTTGGGAGCCAAAGAAAATGTTATTTAATGATGTATTTCTTTGAAGGGAAACTTCAGATCACACGGTGAGCCAAACTTTATCCCATCCACACTGGGGAGAGTTGTAATTGCCATAATCTTGCTGCTGCTGCTGCTGCTGCTAGGTCACTTCAGTCGTGTCCGACTCTGTGCGACCCCACAGACAGCAGCCTGTTGGGCTCTGCCATCCCTGGGATTCTCCAGGCAAGAACACTGGAGTGGGTTGCCATTTCCTTCTCCAATGCATGAAAATGAAAAGTGAAAGTGAAGTCGCTCAGTCGTGTCTAACTCAGCGACACCATGGACTGTAGCCTACCAGGCTCCTCTGTCCATGGGATTTTCCAGGCAAGAGTACTGGAGTGGGGTGCCATTGCATAATCTTAGTTCTTGATGTATTCCAAAGGTGTTTCTTTGATCTCTCTGATTTTCCTACTGGAACTCTCCTACTCAGGGAGTTGTTAGATCATCCTTCAGCTCTAGGTATTTTCTGTAAGTTACAAACAGGCTTTCCAAATCTGCTGGGCAGGTACTGTTTTTCTAGGCCCTTGGAGAAAAGACTGCATCATTAATATGAGGTTGGAGGGCTTTTTCTTCTCCTCAGGAATCACTTCAGCTGCACAGACCAGACTTCATCTCCCGCTCTGGGGAACGGATAAAGCGCCTGAAGTTGATAGTCCAGGAGAGGAAACTGCAGAATATGTTACAAAGTGAGCGGGAGGCTCTGTTCAACACTGTGCAGGAGTGGCAGGGCCACTGGGACCCCATGCACCTGCTCCGGAAGAGAGGTATGCTCCGCCTGTCCACTTTCCTATTCCTCAGCAGAGCTGGCAGGAGCTGCTTCCTGCTTCCTGCAAGGCAGCACTCCTCAGTGCCAGGCCAGCTACAGTTCAGAAAGTGACTTTGCTTGTTGAGACTCAAATCTCCGTAGATAACAGAACCTACCTAATTAAGCTCTCAGCACTTCCATGATCCAGAAGAACACAGTTAATCTTGCCCTGTTGCTACATCTTAAAAATGAGAGTGTGCAGTGAGAATGGGCACCTGGCATGCAGAATCTTAGTTTCCTAACCACGGATTGGACCCAGGTCCTTGGCAGTGAAAATGTGGAGTCCTAACTACTGTACCACAAGGGAATTCCTGAGAATGGTGTTTTTGAAAACCAGCTCTGTCACCATGAACAAGTTAGTTCCAAAAGTATAATGTTTTGACGGGGCTTGCACAAGCCTCCACATGATAAAGATTGTGCCCCAGTTCAGTTCAGTTGCTCCATTGTGTCCAACTCCTTGCAACTTCATGAACCGCAGCATGCCAGACCTCCCTGTCCATCATCAACTCCCACAGCCTTCCCACACTCATGTCCATTGAGTCAGTGATGCCATACAGCCATCTCATCCTCTGTCGTCCCCTTCTCCTCCTGCCCTCAATCTTTCCCAGCATCAGGGTCTTTTCAAATGAGTTAGCTCTTTCACATCAGGTAGCCAAAGTATTGGAGTTTCAGCTTCAACATCAGTCCTTCCAATGAACACCCAGGACTGATCTGCTTTAGGATGGACTGGTTGGATCTCCTTGCAGTCCAAGGGATTCTCAAGAGTCTTCTCCAACACCACAGTTCAAAAGCAGCAATTCTTTGGCGCTTAGCTTTATAGTCGAACTCTCACATCCATACATGACTACTGGAAAAACCATAGCCTTGGCTAGATAGACCTTTGATGGCAAAGTAATATCTCTGCTTTTTAATATGCTGTCTAGGTTAGTCATAACTTTTTTTCTTCCAAGGAGTAAGCGTCTTTTAATTTCATGGCTGCAGTCACCATCTGCAGTGATTTTGGAGCCCAAAAAGATAAAAGTCAGCCACTGTTTCCACTGTTTCCCCATCTATTTGCCATGAAGTAATGGGACCGGATGCCATGATCTTTATTTTCTGAATGTTGAGCTTTAAGCGAACTTTTTCACTCTCTTCTTTCACTTTCATCAAGAGGCTCTTTAGTTCTTTTTCACTTTCTGCCATAAGGGTAGTGTCATCTGCATATTGGCGGTTATTGATATTTCTCCTGGCAATCTTGATTCCAGCTTGTGCTTCCTCCAGCCCAGCGTTTCTCATGATATACTCTGCATATAAGTTAAATAAGCAGGGTGACAGTATGCAGCCTTGACATAGTCCTTTTCCTATTTGGAACCAGTCTGTTGTTTCATGTCCATTTCTAACTATTGCTTCCTGACCTGCATACAGATTTCTCAAGAGGCAGGTCAGGTGGTCTGGGATTCCTGTCTCTTCCAGAATTTTCCATTTTATTGTGATCCACACAGTCAGAGGCTTTGGCATAGTCAGTAAAGCAGAAGTAGATGTTTTTCTGGAACTCTGTTTTTCAATGATCCAGTGGATGTTTGCAATTTGATCTCTGGTTTCTCTGCCTTTTCTAAAACCAACTTGAATATCTGGAAGTTCATGGTTCACGTATTGCTGAAGCCTGGCTTGGAGAATTTTGAGCATTACTTTACTAGCGTGTGAGATAAGTGCAATTATGCGGTAGTTTGAGCATTCTTTGGTATTTCCTTTCTTTGGGATTGGAATGAAAACTGACCTTTTCCAGTCCTGTGGCCACTGCTGAGTTTTCCAAATTTCTTGACATATTGAGTGCAGCACTTTCACAGCATCATCTTTCAGGATTTGAAATAGCTCAACTGGAATTCCATCACCTCTGCTATCTTTATTCATAGTGATGCTTCGTAAGGCCCACTTGACTTCACACTCCAGGATGTCTGGCTCCAGGTGAATGATCACACCATCATGTTGAACTGGGTCACGAAGGTCTTTTTTTGTACAGTTCTTCCGTGTATTCTTGCCACCTCTTTTTAATATCTTCTGCTTCTGTCAGTTCCAGACCATTTCTGTCCTTTATTGAGCCCATCTTTGCATGAAATGTTCCCTTGGTATCTCTACTTTTCTTGAAGAGATCTCTAATCTTTCCCACTCTATTGTTTTCCTCTATTTCTTTGCATTGATTGCTGAGGAAGGCTTTCTTATCTTTCCTTGCTATTCTTTGGAACTTTATGGCTAGCAGAGTACAAATGCCCCCTTTGGTCAGAGACCTCAGCATGTTAATGAAACAAAAGTCACTTTTGGACACTTTCAGGTTGCATCCACACAGGTTCGTTCTTGTGGTCAAGTCAGAACCGATTTGGGGCAGTTGACCCCTATATATCTCTCAAAACATGTATCTCTCAAAGTACAGCTGCAAAACATCTCCGCCAAATGCCATGTACTTTTGAATGAACACAGAGATAAATCTGGTCGAATGTCCAGGTCTCAGGGTCTGGTATGGAAACATAAGTCACAGGTCCACAGTTTTTAGGAGCTGGTATGGTGACACCACTAGATAACCATAAAAAAGAATCAAATTTTGCCATTTGGAACAGCATGGAGTAATCTGGAGGTTGTCACGCTTAGTGAAATAAGTCAGACAAAGACAAATACTGTATTATATCACTGATATGTAGAATCTAAAAAATACAACAAACTAAATAATATAAGAAAAAAGAAGCAGACTCACAGATATTGAGAACAAACTAGTGGTTATACTAGTGGGGAAAGGGAAGAGGAGAGGGTCAAGATAGGGATTGGGGGTTTAGACATAAGTAAGCTATAAGAAGGTATTGTATAGCACAGAGGATAAAGCCAATATTTTATAACTATAAATGGGGTATAGTTTTTAAAAATTGAATAACTATGTTGTACACCTTAAACTTACATAATATTGTAAATCAACTATACTTCAAAGAAAAAATGGCACAGTCCACTAAAAAAAAATCTCTCCTCTTGCTTAGGCTTCCTGGCAGCCCAAAAGAAAAGGCCTATTGGAAAGAAGGAAATGATTCAGAGGTCTAAACGGTAAGGCCAAAATAATAAGTAACTATAAAAGTATAAATTAGGCCACCAAATGGTCAGGAGCTGTAGCTTGGCCCAGAATAAAAGCATTATGCTCTAGTTACAACATTATGAGCAAATTAGCTAAAAAACAGTTTCTCACTTATAGTTCTAAAATGGAAATGAAAATTAACAGATCATGGTATGGATGCCTTAAAAAAATACAAAGAGTTGCCATTAATTTTTATGCTTTAGTCAGGCTTGTTTTTGTTAGAAATAAAATAGAAATAAAAATATTTAGAAATAAAAGTATTAAATAGTTATTTGGGGCTCTATTTCTAGTTTTTCTAGGAATTGTATCCAATATAATGAGATAAGGAAATAATCTCAGAGATACAACACATTAGGCTTGTATCTAAATAAAGTTTGAAACTTGAAATAAAGTTTCAGAATCATATATACACTGCCACCATTTGTAGTCTTTTTTAAAAAGTATTTGTGCTTACATAGATAAATATAGTGGGTTGGCAAAAATTCAGTATTTTCCAGAAGGTGCCTGTAGCAGCACTTACTTGTCTTTAACTTCTTTCAAAACAATTTTGTTAGGTTGTATTGTGATAGCTGTCTGTCATATCAGAATGCATTTTAAAACTTATCAAAATTGGTGAATTTTTGTATATCCATTTTAATATTGAAGATGGAAGAAAAAGAGCAAATTTTCAGTATATTATACTTTATTATTTCAAGAGCTGAAGTGCAAAAAAAGATTTGTGCAATATATGGAGAAAGTACTGTGACCTATCAAATGTATCAAAAGTGGTTTACAAAGTGTCTTTTCTTGCTAGAAGTTCCACAGGTTGATCAGTTGAAGTTGATAGTGATCAAATTGAGACATTGAGAACAATCAACATTATACCTCGCCAGAGACGGCCAATGTACTCAGTATATCCAAATCAAATATTGAGTCTTTAAGAACCATTTGCACCAACTTGGTTATGTTAATCACTGATGTTTAGGTTCCACATAAGTTGAGTGAAAGAAACCTCCTTGACCATATTTCTGCATGTGATTCTCTATTAAACATGACAAAAGCACTCTGTTTTTTAAAACAAATTGTGATGGGTGATCAAAAATGGATACTGTACAATCATATGGAAAGGAAGTGATCGTGGGGCAAGCAAAATGAACCACCAGCCACACCAAAGTCGATCTTCATCCAAACAAGGTGATGTTGTACATATGGTGGGATTGGAAGGGAGTCCTTTACTGTGAGCTGCTTCTCGAAAACCAAACAATTAATTCCAACAAGTGCTGCTCCCAATTAGACCAACTGAAAGCAACACTCATGGAAAAGTGAGTCAGATTAATTCTGTTGAATCAGTCAACACAAAACACATAATCTTTCATGAGGATAACACAAAACCGCATGTTTCTTTGCTGACCAAGAAAAAACTGTAAGAGTTTGGCTGGGAAGTTTTGATTCATCTGCCATGTTCACCAGACATTGCACCTTCAGGTTTACATTTATTCTGGTCTTTATAAAATTAATGCAAAAATTTTCAGTTCCCTGGAAGACTGTGAAAGGCACCTGAAACAGTTCTTTGCTCAGAAAGATAAAAAGTTTTGGGAGGATGGAATTATGAAGTTGCCTGGAAAATGGCAGAAGGTAGTGGAACAAAACAGTGAATACACTGTTCAATGAAGTTCTTAGTGAGAATGAAAAGCAGGTCCTTTATTCTCACTTTAAAACTGAAGGAACTTTTTGGCCAATGCAATACTTTTTTCCCCAAATGGTTGATCATACTATTTACAGAAGTTTGTAGCTTGTTTTATTTTGCTTAACACTATATTGTGAGTATTGTGAATATTTTCCTATATCATAAAAGCTATTTGAAATATTTTGTGCTTTGTAATAATTGTATTATAGTCCATAATTTATTTGTTTTCCTGTTGGAAACTTAGATTATTTCCAATTAAAGTGAGTATTTCAAATGCATCTTTGATCCTGGTCCTTAAAACATGGTTTTTTTAATCAGTGGCATCCAATCCATGATGGACAGAGCCCAAGATTTTCACTTGACTACAAGACCATTACCCCATCTCTTTCCCCTGCACTGTCTCCATGAAACCTTGACTCCATTCTTACCAACACTCGCTTCTCCTGCCATCTCTTTTCTATTCTTAACTTCTTCAAGACCTACCTCAAACTTATTCTTTTTGGTCTTCATTGACCTCCTTCTGTCAGAATAAGTTTTTTCATTTCCTATAACTCTGTGTAGCATTTTGTAGATATGACCCATTGTACTTCTTTTGCATTATTTTTCATCTTTAGAAGTATAGTAGTAGTACGTAGTCATTATCTTATTTTGAAACCATACATTTTTGCATATAGAGTGCCAAGAAGTTCATCCGCACCCTTTATTCCACTCCTTTCCCAGAAGTGACCACTGTCAGCAGAATTTTATATGATTTTGTTAATCTGTATGTCTTTCCAGATCTTGAACATAGGCCAGGGTTCTTTATGCCCAAGCGTCTAACAGGGAGCTGGGCCCACAGCAGGCCCACAGGCTGTCTGAGGGACTGAGTGCCTGGAGAGCAGCAGGGCTTAGGAGATGTGGGCAGAGGTGACTGTGTGCCTCTGTGGTTAGTAACCTCTCTGTTTCTGTCTTTCCACCGGTACCATTTCTAAGGATTTATGAACAGCTTCCCGAAGTACAGAAAAAGAGAGAAGAAGAAAAGAGGAGATCAGAATATAAGTCATACCGGCTACGAGCCCAGCTGTATAAAAAGGTCAGTCGGTCCTAGAGCAGGATTGATGAGGTTTACCAGGGGAAAGGGAAATAGAGGCCTGTTTGAATTAACCGTATCTGGAGAGTGAACTTAAGCTAATAAATACATTGTTCCACTACTGAAATTTAGAAGACAAAAGCACCTGTAACTAGATTACAAATCTGAACATCTAAAAAGCCAAATCTAAAAGAAAACGGCTCCTTTCAGGGGCTTCAGGTCCAGTGTGTTTGAGACTCCATGCTCCCACTCTAGGGCACAGGTCCAGTCCCTGGTTGGGAACTAAGATCACGCATGCTGCATGGTGTGGCCAAAAAAAAAATTTTTTTTAATTTTTAAAAATTATTCAGTAGATAAATAAGTCACCTTCCAGGCACATTTGGAGTGAAACCAAATTTTATACTTAGGTGTCAGTTTATATGCCATGCTGGAAATCCCCACATCCTTCAGAATTGTTGGGCTTTCATTTGAGTCCCAAATGGTAGTTTTATGTCCCTTATAGGTAAATCATATACCATTAGAACTTTTCAGATAAATTGGAAAATGTCCAAGTGTAGCATACAAGTTGCTGGTTTGGGGACTCGAGGCCTTGACGCCACCACCATTTCCTACCCATAGCCCCAGTAGAATCAGTGGTGCTACAAGGCCCAGAACCTCACAGGCCAGGGGACTTGCTGCCAGTGAATTCCTTGAGAAAGCAGATGGACCTGAAGGTGTAGGTCCTTCAACTGTTCTCATTTCTTTCCCAACCCCCTTGCTTCCCCCTCAGAGGACTCTGAAAGTCAGGAACCAAGAGACGAGTTCATAGGAGGCCCATGTGGTATTGGGAGTTGCTCCTGGAGCGTGCGCTGCGGCTCGGGCAGGGCTTCCTCAAACCGGGAGGCGCGGGCGCTGCTGCGCCGCTGGGTGGTGTGTCAGCGTCCCGAGGCCAGGCTTCTCATGCTTCTGTGTTTTTGAACTGACGGATGGATTAGTCTGTTAGGATTATATTAATGTAGTGTTTCTGTGTAGACTATAACAGACTGTAGATCATCTTTCCTAAACACTTGAGGAAGTGTGTTTTTTTTTTTTACTATAATTACCATATTTTCTAAAGCTGGGAAAGATAAGGTTTGGGAGAACCACACTGATCTCTTCAGGAGCTCGTCTAAGGTGAGGAGCGGCTGTCTGCCTCTGATGGCAAGAATATCTAACTTCTTTCCTCCCTTTCTTTTCTTCCACAGAAAGTGACCAATCAACTCTTGGGGAGAAAAGTTCCTTGGGACTGAAATAAAGAGTATTTTCCTCAGCACCTTGGAATTATATTTTATCAGCTTGGAGGAACACAATCCTTACTTTTATGAGTCTGGTTTAATAAAACTTGTTGTCCACGTGTAATGTAGAAGTAGTTACCTTCTAAAGAGTCTTGGGTAGAATGATGACTAAGATTATTAATGGTTTAGGAGCATTACTTTCTCCACAGGGGCCTTATCTACAAAGGTTATTTGTTACAATGATACTACCTTAATTCTAGCCAAGAGTAAGTCCCTTTTTGTATGTGTTTTTTTAGAAAATAAATAACTTCTGATTGACTCATAGTAAAGCAAGCAGCAGAAGGTTTTTTATTTTCCATCTGGAGAGGTGCCAGGAGGTACGCAGTGTTTCCCAGGGGTGTGTGGGAGCTTCAATCTAAAAGTGCCATCAAGGGAAATGGGCTGTGAGATAAAATGTGGTCTTTCTTTAGAAATGCCATGTAATGTAGTGAGAGCCCTTTTGTTGATTCTGTGGAGACAGTGTCTGCTTCGGTAGCCATGGAGTGGGTCCAGAGACTCTCGGCAGACACAGGCACCTTGGGTCCAGAGCCACATCCTAGCTTCACTCCAGCTTCCCTCAGGGCCGCTAGCCTTTAGTAGACACAACTCAGGAGACAACAGTAGCTGGATTTAAGTCATGGCCTGGTCCTGGCCAGTGAGGTGCAGGGAGTGGCACTCCTAGGTCTAGTCGGCCCTGGCTGCCTTCTCCCCTTCAGCAGGGACCTTGGCATCCATAGCAGACTGATGGCATCGTTGGCCCCAGTCCTCCTCACGTAGATTCTTCTCACACGCCTTCTCCACATCCTCTTCATATGATTTTGCATTTCCGTTCACTGAAAGTGGGGAAGGTCCCCGGCATGACACCTGGACACCAAAGGGGTGACCCAGCCTAAGCTGCTGACCCACAGACTTGTGAGCCAAAGAAAAAGGTTTATTATTGTTTTGAGGTAGTTTTTCACGCAGCAATCTGTTGGCATTAGGTAAATGAAACAGTAGCGATCCCAAAAGACTGAATGGAGCAGAGCCACCCCACCACCAGCACCTGCACAAGCAAGCAATAAGCTTTCACCCTGCCGTCACACTGAGACCTCAGGGGCTGCCTGTTTCTGCAGCAGAGCCGATTCCTCCTGACTAATCCGCTAGAAAACAGATCACAGGCCCCCTCCCTGCTCCAGTGCCTGAGAGACCTGAGCAGAGGGGAAGCAGTAGGTAAACTGAATTTGAGAGATAGAAATTAGCCTCCAGCTTGTGAATAAGAAAAACTGGCTGGTCTTCTGGAAGCCAAGGCGCTGGTAAAGGGCCACGGCAGAGTACTGCAGCATGCTGGTGGTGAGGACCACTTCACCATAGCCCTGGTCTCGTGCAAACGTGAGGACAGTCCTGACCAGGGCTTGGCTATCCCTTGACCTCGGTGCTCAGGGGCCACACATAGGTGAAGCAGCTCCAGCTGCTTCTGCAGGGTGGGCTTCTTAACAGGCAGCGCTCCCACTATGCCCACCACCTGCCCCTTAGACTCAGCCACCCAGAAGCAGGAGCCACTCTCACTGACGTAAGATTTAGTGATGTCGGACATGTCTGTGTGCAAAGACGTGACTACAAACTGCTGCCAGGGGTATTTGGCAAGGAACCTCAGGGCAGCAAGGAGGGCGAGACTGGCCACGAAGGCCAGGACCCAGGAGCCAGAGACTAGGATTAGGGCGAGGGGTCCCCCAAGCAAGAGCACAAGGGTTCGGGGCAGCTTCAGGATGTGGCAGAAGGTGGTAGGAATATGCTCGGCCATCGCCTCAGAGAACAAGTCTATGACCCATTTGCGGTCATTTTCCTGGTATTTGCGGATATGATAAGGAGCCATAGAAGACTTCTGGTTGTCTGGATCTCGAAGTTCAAGAGAGACCTAGGTGTCCCCTTATGCTTGCCCAGCAGCCCTGGGGAAGAAAGAGGAAGCCATGTGAGTGGCCCACTTACCAGAACCAGGAAGGCCCTGCTCAAAGATGAGTCTCTCTGCTTCTCCCCGAGGAAGTAGGCCACAGCCACTGGGAGGAGGTGTTGAGACCGAAAGACCTGCATTTGATCATGGCTTCATGCATGACCTTGGGCATGTTATATAATCTCTTAAGAATCTGCCTTCCGAAGTTGTTCAGAGGATTTAATGAGATAACGTAAACAACACTCTGATTATAAAGTACCCTCCCCGTCTTTCCCCATTCCCTAGCCCTCGTCTCAGTTTCTCCATACATTGGCTCTCCATGGAGCAGCCACCCACGTGTCCTCCTTTTGGTCCCTCTCTCAGGGCCCATACACTGAGGGAAGCCTGTGTTTCCAAGTACAAAGACTTGAAAACAGCAAATGTTCCTTCCCCCTTGATTGCAGATTCTCAGGCTACTGAGGTGGCACAAGAGCGTAGCACCAAAAGTGGTCCAGCCTTGAAGGCCGGGGCGAGTCCGGAGCTCAGGCCACACCTGAGAGCACTGTCCTTCCACCCATGTCCTCTCACCTGCTGTCACAAGAGCCTGGCCTCTGTCCTCAGCATCTGACTGGCATCCAGGAGAGACTGTGCAGGGCCTGTTATACTTCTGGGGGCCAGGCCTGAATGCACCTCATTGGCTGGCTTCTGAATATTTGTTAATCATAAAGCCCAAGCTCAAGGGGTTGGGCCATGATGAGCAGGAAGTCCATTCGTGAGGAATTAGGCTGGAGGGGTCACGCAGGGTTTGGAACAGCTCAGGGGTCCTCGCCCTTGTGGCTGGCCTACACCCCCCAGCATGGCAGTTCACCTGGCACCTTGGTGCCATCTGATGTCCATGCATGGCGCCACCGCACAGCTGCTGTGACCCTGGAGCATTCGCCCCTCACCCTGTGCCCTGTTAGCACAGGCCAGAGTCCAGTTCCACTGGCTCAGTACAACAAGGTCCTTGAGAGCTGGGTGAGGGCAGCAGGGCATATCCAGGTTACAAAGTTTGGGCTCTGTTCGAAGAACATCAGGAGCCCACTGCCGTTCTTTTAGGTGGGGCGTAACAACCAGAGGTAGTGGTGAGTTGTGTGATATGTGTGTATGATTCTGGTGACCTGTGGAAAATGGACTGAAAGGGCCTGGAACGGAAGTCTATATCCCCCTGCCCCCCAGAGGCTAGTGCAGCGGTCCAAGCAGAAGGGCCTCTGGATGCAGATACGCAGGTGCTCACTTTACAAGATCACCTTGTCAAGGAAGGCTTGTGGGAACTAAAATCCATGAGCCCAGGCACAGAGCTGGGTCTGACCAAAGGAAAAGGCATGCTTTTCTTATTTTGCTCAAAGGTGTCACTGCCCACTGAAGCAGGTTGTGTCAGATTGAAGGGGGTGCCTTGTTCTTTGTTCACAAAGGAGCCATCTAGGCTAGGGGGATCCTACAAGAGAAAGCAGCAACTTGGACCAGAATGGGGCCATGGATGCAAACTGGCCCTCTTGGAAGTATCTTTGGGGAACAGAAATGACAAGTTAATGCTAATCTGAGGGTGAAGAAGGGGTCAGAGGTGACAGCTAGGTTTCTGGAAGAGCAACTAGGAGGGTGCTCCAAAGACCAAACTTGTGAAAGAGATTACTGCAAAGGTGCCATTTTTAACATTTCAATGTTAAGCAAAATTTGAACAAGGAACCAGAAGAGAATAGAAGGCTCCAAAGTATAGCTGAGTAACCCTAATGAGTCTCTAATATTAACCAATCAGAAACCTAATGGTCAAGTTGAGGGGCCAGATGTTCCGTCTGTCCCTGCCCTCTTTTTCCTGTATTCTCACCAACTCCCGTGGCTTCCTCAACCCAGTGACCTTGGTTTACATTTAGGCTTCTTAACCTTCCTCATAGTCATGAATGATGATCATGAGGACTTATTGATATGAAATATAATTGTCAAGCTATAAAAGATTATAAAACTATGTTTTCATTCATTTTTGAAAAAAACATAATAATAATTTATATTCACAAGCATGTAGAAACAAATGTCTTGAATGCTTACACCAAACATTGGTAGCATTTATCTCTGGGTAGAGGAATTATGGGTAACTCTGTGTGTAAGAGATACAAGTCTAGAAGTCTCAGCAGATTGCAGGCTCTTGACCCTGCTTTCAAATGATGAAACTGAGGCTTGGGAACCTACCTGTCTCTGCCTTAGCCAACTCCTTTAAAAAAAAAATTATTGAATGATAGTTGATTTACAATGTGTTAATTTCTGCTGCACAGCAAAGTGACTCAGTTATACATATATACACATTCTTCTTCATATTCTCCATTATGGTTTATCACAGGATATTGAATATAGTTCCCTGTACTAGACAGTAGGACCTTGTTGTTTATCCATTCTGTGTATAATAATTTGCACCTGCTAATTCCAAATTCCCACCTCCTCCCTCTCCCACATAGCAACCACAAGTTTACTCTCTAAGTCTGATTCTGCTTCTGTCCTGTGGATGAGTTCCCTCTGTCCTCTTTTAGATTTCACATACAAGCGGTCTCGTATGGCATTTGTATTTGTCCTTCTCTGACTGTCTTCACTTGGCATGACGTTCTCTAGGTCCATTTACACTGCTGCAAATAAACTCCAGCCAGCGCTTGAGAGTCAGTCTAAACAGACCCATCGAAAATTATGAGTTCCTGAAGGTAAGGCAGGTGTGTTATTCTCTTATTTTTAATTAACCATTCAAATTTGTACAACTCAGTGGTTCTTAGTACATTCACAATGTTGTATAATCACCACTTCTGTCTTGTTCTGAAGCATTTTCATCACCCCAAAATGAAGCCCCTTAGTCAGTCACTCCATTTCCACCCCTCTTGTACCCCTGGCAACCACTAGCCTGCTGTCTCTTTGGATTTACCTATTCTGGATGTTTCATTTAAATGGAATCACATATGAACTTTTATGTTTAGTTTCTTTCACTTTGGTTCTCAAGGTTCACCTGTCCTAGCAGGCATCAGTACTTCATTGCTTTTTATGGCTGAATAATGTGCCATGGAAAGGATAGACCGCATTTGTTTATCGAGCCAAACTGCTGTCCTAAGTTTTACTTGCCCACCAGCAGTGAGTCTTGTTTTACGGTATGCCTCAGTATTATGCCTGGTGCATGCAGACAGCTGTTGTTTGCTGAGATAATAGATGCCTGGCACTGTGAGAAAGCACTTTTCCTGTGCTGTACTATTTGACATTCACAACCAGCTAAGAGCTAAGGGTCATATTGCTTCCATTTTACAAATGTGAAACCGAGGCTTACAAACCTGAGATATCCTACCCAGCAGAGTGGCACCCAAGCCTTGGCAGTTTTGACTCAAAGGCCTGAACATTTTGCTTTTTCAGTGCCACATGCTGACCCCAAAAGGCAGGTATCTGACAAGTGTTTGAGTTATTAATTAGTATAAAGCACTGTATGCCAACAAAAACAGCTGTCTGCTGGGATGCAAGATTCACCTCTAAGCCTCACCATGCTCCTATGTTCAGGCCATACTTGACCCAGATCCAGTATGTGACTAAGGCTCAAGGTCCAGTTCAGTGCTACCTTCTCCATCAAGATTTCTGACCCCTGACAACCAGATGGATCTTTTATCTGCTCCCTCCTTTGAAGACTTTGCACTTCTCATCCAGCACTTACATTGCTGTTAATTTGTTACTTGCTAAAAACTGTTAACTTATTAACAGTTAAACAGTTACTAGTAACCTGATAAATTATTTTATTTTTCTATTACCTGTAGGAACCTGATTATAATAGGTAGTCATCTTTTTTAAATCACTGTTATTCCCAGGGTTGTGGGACTTGAGGGCAGCATTTCAGTGAAATCCCATGCTTGCATTTATGAGGAACACTTGCCTGTTAGACCAGCTAAGCCCAGAAATGGGTCAATGAACTGGAAGTTAGATAATCAAGTGGTGTCATGTTTTGGAAGTCTCAGAAGAGGAAAATGTCCTGGAAAGAACATCATCTCCCCTGATCTCTCATCAGGGTTCCCAATAAGCCAGCCTCAGGTCAGTGCCCTGGATTCCCACTGAGCACTCATAACTTAAAGGACATGAGTGAAAGGAAGTAACAGCAAATTGTTTCAAGAGGAAAGAAAGTGGTTCGATAGGTCACTCCTTGGCAAGATGTTCAGAAATACTGGAACAATGATTCCAGCTCTATAGAAATACTTCTGAACTTTTAACGAAAGGGAGGCGTTATCAGGCCCCAACACTCAAACTAGGATAACCCAAGCTCATTTTATATAGATCACCAAAGGGCCTAATTAAGAAGATGTGGGTGGGTAAAGGGAACCAGGTATGTTAATGCTCAAGAGGCCTGAAGTGGGGGGACAGGAACCTGACCCAGAAGTTGAGTAGCAAGGACCACCCTGAGAGTTCCAAGGCCAAAGCCAGGCTAGGGATCCTTGCAGCGAGGGGCCAGGAAAAGAAATACCTTTGGGCTCATTCTCCTGCTGGCCTCCCCACTCCACACATTTGCTGAACCCAAGGGGAAGGGAGGACCTCTTGCTGTGTACATAGTAAGTCAGCCTCCAGGGCAGAGAGAAGAGTGGAGAAGGATGAAGAGTGAGCTGGAGGGAACGATGGCAGATAACTGGCACGGAGGATTATGAAAACAATACAAACTTGGCTCAAATCACGTAGAGAGTTGTGCTTTACTCAGTTTTGTAACACGGAGTGCAGATAGCACAGCAGTCAGCAAAACAAAACCAGGCGCAGAGAAGCAGCCGCACCCTAGCACAGGTTCCAGGTTTCCAGACTAGCAGAAAGGTCGTCCAAGGACAAAGCGAAAAGGAGAACTGCAGCAGGTGGCCTGAAAAAGCCTGAGCCCAGGGCTCCTTCTAAAGAGAAGGCGCAGTGCTTAGGAGCATTCTTGCAGTCTTCCCGAGTGGGGTGGGGAGAGGGGCAGGGGATTAAAGACTTTGCCACTATAGTGTTCCCAAGACTGGGGAGATGGGAGCAATGACTGCCTGGGTGCAGAGCCCCTTCCCTCACATTATCCTGGCGACAGCTGGCTTTTTGCCTTAGTATCCCTTGTTAACCCTGTAACCCTTGACCAAGGAGCCAAATGGGGGTGGCCTGCCAAACTGCATCCCTTCTCTTCCAGCATCAAAGGCCCTATAATCACTGGTTGCTTTTTCTGGGGGAGTGTTTAGGCTCTGAAGCAAACTGGTTAATTTAAGAAGAGAACATTACTCCTAAATTGGCCCAACTTTTTTAAGAAAAAAAGCTTGTGGTGCTTATGTTTTTTCCCAGAAAATGGCATTACTTCTTTTTCCTTCTTCACCCAAAGGCTCATAGTTAAAAAAAACATCTATATAGTTACAGGTATAAATCCTTTCAAAACTCTTCATAACAAATAAACCATTTTGACATTTCAAAATGGTGAAAATGTTGAGAAGTTTAAAAGCACTGTTGGTGAGTCTGCTGGGATTGGCACACTTGTGCACTGCTATTACAACTGCGAAGTGGCACCTTTCTGGTATTAAAAATCCATATCCTCTTCCCCAGTAATTCCACTGCAGGGAAGCTATCCTACAGAGAAAGACGTGTACAGAGATTTACTTGCAAAAGCAAAATGAAAAATTGAAAGCAGTGTTAATATATAAAAATAGAAATTACATTATGTGAAGTTTCACTTTTACAAAGAACATGTTTGATAGTTATGGCTGTGTGGAGTCATGAGGAGCATAGAATCAGGGGTCATTTGCAGTTTTAATCCTGGCTACAGGCACTTTGAGCTTTAGGGCAGCTTTGCCTTCTCCCTAGGCTTCAGGAGAAAAGATGGCTTCATAATGGAGAAGTCTGGGGTACCACCTTAACAAAGCGACCAAACCGTATCGCCAGTGATGAGGCCAAGTGACGGTATGTGCCTCCCAATGATGTAAAACTGGAAGGACACAAAGTCTACGTATCATTCTCCAAAATATTTAAACTGACTCGAATCACGAACAAACTCATTCCGAAATTCTGAAAGACATCTGGGGTACTCCTCAAAAAATGTCAACATCACCTTTAAAAAAAAAAATTGTTCTAGATTAAAGAAGCCTTTAAAAGAGACATGACTGTTGATATTAAGACAGAAACCAACAAAATTCTGTAAAGCAATTCTCCTTCAATTAAAAAATAATTGAGAGACATGACAACTAAATACAACAGAGGGTGAAGTGCCCCAAGGTCTGCAATTTACTTTCAAATATTTCAGAAAAGAAGTGTTTGCCCATGCATAGACAAGACTAAGAACAAGCAAACTTAGCAAAACATTAACATACAGCCTGTAACCTACTCTATCTTGACTGACACAACCATATTTTTAAGACAAAATATGAAAAAAAAAACCCAAACCATTTATAAAACATGATTTTTAGCTGTATGACCTTGCGAACATTATTTGTACAACCTTTTAATGGGAGCAATCTACTTCATATGATGCTGTGATAATTAAATGAATTCTTGCATACAAAAACTTGGAACCAGGAAGCTTGGAACGGTGATGCTGGAGTAGCCAGAATTAAGTGCAAGAATATGAGTTGATGGATATAAAGTCATTTAGATAAGAACCTAGTATATTGTAGACATTCAATAAACGTTTGCAATTATTCCAATTATATAAAAATAAAATATATTTGAACAGAAACAGAAGACAATAACAACAATAACCATGATTATCTTAAAATATGAAGAGGAAGGACCAGGAGTGGGTTTTTTTCCCCCTTTGTTACCATTCTGTGTTTTAAAACTTTCTACAACACAACATACTAGATTTTATGATCTAGGAAAAACAATGAATGTTTTTTATAAAAGCTGCAAATTTTTTAATATTTCTGTCATTTCACAAAACATCTTTTGTTGACATTCTACAAATGATACCATCCAATAATGTTCCAATACTTTCTTCTTGTGAAGATAGTTTATATACCTATAAGCATAAAAGACAGATTATGACATGGTGACATATTCATGCACTACTAATTTTCATTATACAAAACATGTGACCTAATTTATTACTCAATTATTGGGATGATGGGATGGAATCACAATGTGATTAAGGTATGCAAAGTAAACAGCAACTCATCACTTATGTCAAAAGTTTCAACTACAGTTATAGTGACAACTCTCTAAACATCAGAACATTTGTACCAATTTTAAAAGCACACATCTAGACATTAACTTCATACTATATTTTATATTTAAAATGTAAGCTTGATATCTAAAGTTATCTATTCTTTTTGAAAGAATGTCTTTACCAACTAAGTTTCTAATTATATCTTACATAAATCTGCATTTCTTTGCATGTCCTATCATTTTTCAAGTAATTTTTAATTATATTAACCTTTCTTAAAAGTGAAAACAATATAGAAGCACTGGTGATCAATAAGCAACAGTATTATTCCACATCTATCATGCTGTTTCTAAAACTACGGGTTTACAGACCTTTTTGACTTCTGTAATATTTGTTATTTCAGGGAGATTTTCCAGAGGAACCTGATGACCTTCTACCTGAGATATTAGGTGTTCTTGATTTATTTGTTTTTCACCCTCTTCAATATAAGCAATCAGAACTGAAGTATCATTTGCTGAGATACCAAATTTTTTCAAGGCCTCTGAAATCTAAGGGGTGAAAAAGACAATAAAATCATTAGTCTCAACATGTGAAACCTCTCCCCATTTGCAGCCTTTCCTGGTCAGATTCTTATTTTTCATATCCTAGTGGTTCTCTGCCTACAGTTTTGCAATGTCCCTTCCTAATCTCTGCTACCTCTGCCTCTAGAGTACTCTCCGATCGAAGCTGCACTTCATTCCCATAGAATCCAGCCTGGACTCTGACTGGATGGACCCAGTGACTCTCGCCACGCCCTCCTGCCCTCCAGCCAGTGGGGCTGTTTGGGCTCCCATCCTTTCCTACCTTTCTTGCCCGTGCCTGCACTTTGTCCTCTACCTGGCCTGCCTGCATCTTTCAAAGGTCCAGTTCAGAGGTCACTCCTTTAGCACTTTCCTCCTTATACAATGAATTGCTTCTTTGTTCCCACAGATTTGCATTACTATTCCATTATATCAATCATCTTAGGACAGTTGAACTTTGTCTTGTTCATCTGCCTTTTTGGGAACGTTTCTGACCCTAGACTGGAACAGGGGCAAGCTTAACACATGTTTATGAACTGCAGTCTCTCGAGTTATTTCAGTGATCACAAAGAAATAATTACCCAGTAATTTTCCCCAAGACACTGGGGAATTCTATTACTACACATTTTGTAAATTTTTCAGACATCTGTATTTTAAACCATGCCATGGGTTTCCTCATCTTTCTCTCCATGTCAGTACTTGACTGTGTTTAGTAGTTATTAGTGAGTTCAGTCGCTCAGTCGTGTCCAACAGTTTGTGACCCCATGAGTAATAATTAAACTTCGTCAGCAAAATTAGTTTTTTTAAAAACTATGCCCAGGTGGAATGTTTTTAACTCAAAAACTTTGATTACTGTCAATACCTCAAACACAGACTCTTCCTGTGTACTGTGTGTATGAGCATGTGTTAAGAGCTAGCCAGGTACCAGGCAGATTTCTGGTATATGGAAAAGGCATGGTTCTATCCTCAAAAGAGTTTATAGGGAGAATAAAAGATGCGCATGGTAACACACAAATACCCATGCCTAATTTTTATTATGAGATTTAAATAGCATTTTCCTGACTCTGTATGTCAGGAAGGACAAATAAAACTATCCTCACTTAGGTGAGGTGAGGTGAAGTCGCTCAGTCGTGTCCAACTCTTTGCGATCCCGTGGACTGTAACCTACTAGGCTTCTCTGTCCATGGGATGCTCCAGGCAAGAATACTGGAGTGGATTGCCATTTCCTTCTCCAATTTAGCTAAATTTCATGTGAGTGACTCCAATGCTTACTTGTCTCATAGGCGGCAATGCTAAACCTCAACTCTCTGCCTAGCACTCACTCTTCACTGTTATTTTGGTTTGTTACCAGCAACAGGCTCCAACCCAACACTGAGTCACACACAGGTTACCATGACAACCTCAACAGATATAAAGAAAGTATTCATTCCATATTAATTACATTGTTATTTGGGGAAAGATTGAAAATAACTTCAGTAGATAGAGTTCTTGTCTTCATTTTCCCCAGTTTGTAGAGGTGAACTGCTTTGTTTGCGGCCACAATTATCTGAAATGGATCGACAATCTACCAAAGAGAACAGCAAGAATTACACACAAAGAATCTGGAGTACTCTGAAGAACAATGCCCTGTACCCTCGAGTGTCAGGCTGTTTTACTTCATCACAATCTCTGTATTTTCAAAGTTGTCAAAATCTCAAGGGCCAAGCTGTTTAGAAAAATCACAGATATTTACAGCTGCAGGCAATTAAGATACAAAAAGTTTTAAAACAACTTATTGAGGACTATTATTATGGGAAAGGTCATATTCTCAACATTTAAACTTTATTTTCTATTCTACTCAAACCTACCCTATTTGATATCTTTTATTATTTTTCATGTGCAATAAATGAGGAAACCAAGGCAAAGAATGGGTTGGAATTTCAGTTCTGCCACTTACCACCAAGGGAACCTGAGCAAATTCCTTAGCATTTTATCTTTTAGAAGCAGATAATCATCTCACTACTTCATAGAGTTGTTGTGAAGATAAGTGAGTCAGCAGTAATATAAAGAACTTACCAAATAAGCACTGAAAAAAGGCTGGCTACCACAGGCTCAAAGTCATAATAAATGGCATAACTGGGATTTAAGTCCTGGTGATTCTACCACTATGCATTGCCTCTTTTACAGAGATTTTCTAGGTCACACAAGGAGATGGATATCGAGGCATCTGCCATCACATCAGAGGGAGACCACCTTTCATGTCTTCTGGGGTGGGGGTCAGCACTTGGCTGCTGCTGCTGCTAAGCCATGTCCAACTCTATGTGACCCCATAGACAGCAGCCCACCAGGCTCCCCCGTCCCTGGGATTCTCCAGGCAAGAACACTGGAGTGGGTTGCTATTTCCTTCTCCAATGGATGAAAGTGAAAAGGGAAAGTGAAGTTGCTCAGTCCTGTCTGACCCTCAGTGACCCCATGGACTGCAGCCTTCCAGGCTCCTCCATCCATGGGATTTTCCAGGCAAGAGTACTGGAGTGAGGTGCCATTGCCTTCTCCAACTTGGTTTCTATTCACTGTTAAATTGAAGGCTGGCCAAATCTGAATCCACTCTACAGGTTAGACAAGTCCTTTTACTTGAAGATAACAATTTTGGGCTAACCCATAACATCATGAAAAATCATCAGATTCTTAAACTCCCCATAAAGGTCACTCATTGCCATGAGTACTTACCACTGTAGGATTTATTAATGAGCCATCAATGGCACCTTCCATGGCCTTTTTTCTCAAGCCCGCAGCATTTTTTACATCTTTAAATAACAGAAGGGTCACCCTGTATTCAGGAAATAGGTCCAGCTGATGTGTTAACTGCATTTCATAGATAAGCAGGATGCTACTGCACAAGACCAAAAGACCAAAAGTTAACAACTGTAAGTCACTAACAAATATCCTTGCTCACAATTAAAGTATTACAACTTTAATAAGATGTAGAACTGTTAAACTTGAAAAATCCACCCTAAAACATCTGGCAGCCTCATGACAGACTGTATTCCTAACCCTGCTGAGCTGTTCTAGCTTCCTTCCTGGGAAACAATCAAGGGCAACACCGGGTCCCCTAGCTGTAGAGATAAGGCAGGCTCTGGATGAGGGGGAGCTTCTCAACAGGCATCTAGGAGCAGGGTACCAAACACTTTTTAGACCACAAGGTACTTAGAGCATTAAGGAAACCTCACTCCAACTTAGTCTTTTTAGCTTTCTAATCTCACCATTTTATTTATATTTTGGCAGAATCTAGACATAAATATAAGGCAGAAAACAATCTTATAGAAGAAAGTATGACACAACTCAAAGATATTCATTACATATATGGGAATTTAAGCCTAGAGGGTACAATTCTTAAATACTAACACACTTTATAGACATAAATTTAACAAGAAAAGGACAGGGTATATACAAAAACATAAAAGCAGCATAAACAAATAACTGGAGAGACATAATCTATCTTTGAATGAAAAAACTAAGCACTGCAAAAATATAATCTTTAAAACAATTTCAATTAAAGTCTCAGAGTTTTAGGTGAAGCAATTTTATATAGGTTCACTTTATCCTTTTACCTAGGAGGTTTTATTTCTACCATTTTTCTGAAGGAATAAATTGGCAATCTGAAGATTTATGTAATAAGATGTTTTTCTTATCCTGAGTAAAAGGTTGAAAACCTACCTAACTAGTGACAGGCCCAACTACAGTGGTTTTACTGACCAACCACTAAAAACTGTAGTCTTGAAGAGTAGCTAAGGATGTGTAAATATAGTAATAAATAACATTAAGTACTTAACATCTGATTGGAAAATATAACACAAAATGTGCATAATATGTGGGTTTTTAAAAATGTACACAAAAAGAAAACTACTGAAAAAAACAACAAAATATTATCTTTGACTTGCTGGAATTACATCTGATTTTTTCTGTTACAATATGGAAAAATTGTGAATAAATGTCTTGGCACAGCAGGGCCACACAATCTTTATTACCATGATAACATCCAATGGAAAAAATATATATACATAGAATGTATACCCAATTCTACAAAAAAAAAAAAAAAAAAACCCTCAGAAAACAAAAACATAGGAAGCACACCAAAATATGGCCATCTTGGGTAGCGGAATTACAGATAACTTTTGTTTTCTAGAAAAAATATTTTTGCATGTTCTGAATTTTCTACAGTGAGCACACAAAAGATAATGAGTACATATAACCAGGGAGGAAGCAATTTTTTTGTGTTTTTCGTTTTTACAGTAGAGGGGAAAGGGCGCCTATCAAACGTCAAAAATGGTTTTGGTTTGTTTTATATAATTCACTCACTTAGGTCAGAAACTTCGAACCATCGCTGGATACTTACTTTCCACTCAAATCCCATATCTTATGCAAAACTCTTGTCAATTTTTAAGTATCATTTTAAAGGGTCCAATTCTCTCCCATACCTGCTCTGCCACCGCCGTTGGCTACCTTCTCTCCTCAACAGCGGTGACCTCCTAGAAATCGCCTCACAATTCCTTCCCTCCTATCATCCAACTTCCACCCTGGAGTCAAAGTGATCTCTTCAAAATGTACACCAAATGCTGCCCTGCTATAAAGTCCCTTTATGTCACGGAGTCCGAGACTCTGTGATCTGAGCCCTTCCTCCCTCTTCCGCTTCCTAGCGCACCCCTGCAGACCGCGCTCGTTTCCCCACAGCCGCACTGGCCCTTCCAGCTCGTCTCCAAGCCCAGTCCCTCCCCAGCACGCCCCCTCGGACAGGCAGTTACTCTGAATTAATCCTCCCTCCCTTCGACTGGCCAGTGAGAGCCCATTTACCAGCGCCCCCAGGACCCCGGGACTGGTCTCCTACTCTACGAGCTCCTCTGTTACAACTTTGGTGAGTCTCAGGCTCATCAGAATGCTGTCGTCCACCCTCGAAGGGAGGCTGAGCCGATCACTGCCGGGCTGCATCCCAGGACCCGACCTTGGCAAACGCTCGATAAACGAGGGCGCCGAGAATCACAGGTATCACCTGGAAAGTCTCCAGCCCCCGCCCGGCCCGGCCAGCGCTGCGGCGCCAGGAGTACTCACCGTCGCGTCCCCGTCCGTCTCGTAAGATCTTCCCCACGGAAACGAAGCCCTCAACTTCCGGGAGCTCGGCCGCAGCTGCGCTCCTTTCCCGCCCTCCCCGACCCTGCAGCGTCATTTTGGGTCGGGGTCGGAGGTTCTCGGCTACCTCCTTACACAGAGTGTTTCGCCGGCGTGAGTCGCGTCTGCTGACCCGAAGGGAAGCAGGGGCTCGGTCCGCCACTTCCTATGAGAGTGGCGGCGAGGCCCGGAAGCTTGCGTGTGGGTCTTCGCCGCGTCCTTAAGCCGCTTGGCCTTGAATGAGACATCCTGTTTCGTCCTATGCGGAGAAAAGTAATGGCTCCGATGAGCTCTACATATGTCTCCGCTGCTCGAGATTCTACAGTTCTTTTTCGAGGCAAGCAGGACTCAGTTTTTTCTTGGCCAGGATCTCGGAAGCTTTCGGCTTCCGAGCCGAAAGCGCTCGGCGATCTGCCTAGGATTCTTGAGAGACGTGGCAGTACAACCTCTTCACCCAGCACGCTCGCAAGTTTGCCATCCCTGAGTATATTAGCCTCCGAAAGAGGAGGTCATCCGCTAAATGGATGTTTTTCTTCCATGTAATTCTAACATGTTATTCTTCATGTTTTCTATGCTTGGGGGATCATCTGGGTCAATAGTTTTCTTTAAACAGACAAGTAAATAATAAATAGGATAGATATGTGCTATGGAGAAAAAACTAGAGAATGGGGGGAATGTCAGGCCATGAGTATTACTATTTAAAATAGGATGGTTAAGAAAGATCTCACCAAAAAGGGCCATTTGTGACTGGAGGAGGTTTGGAGGCAGGTTCTGTGTGTATCTGAAGAGCAGCAATTCCAGGGAACAGAGAGAGTTAAAAGACTCAGAACAGATATGGCCTCATTTAAGAAAGAGCAAAGAGAACCGTGTGGCTTGAGCCTGGTGGAAATATATATGAAATTATTCTGAAGAAAGACTGGTATCCAGATTATATAACCAACTCCAAGTTGAAAATAGTAAGAGGCACAACCTGATTAAGGATAGATGACATAATTGAGCACATTTTAGGAAAGATACATGAAAGGCCAATAAAAACATGAAAAGATGTTCATCATTAGTTATCAGGGAAATAGATACAAATTAAAAACATAATGAGTTATTACTACATACCCATCAGTTCAGTTCAGTTCGGTTGCTCAGTTGTGTCCGACTGCAAATCCATGAATCGCAGCACGCCAGGCCTCCCTGTCCATCACCAACTCCTGGAGTTCACTCAGACTCAGGCCCATGGAGTCAGTGATCACATCCAGCCATCTCATCCTCTGTTGTCCCCTTCTCCTTCTGCCCCCAGTCCCTCCCAGCATCAGAGTCTTTTCCAGTGAGTCAACTCTTCACATGAGGTGGTCAAAGTACTGGAGCTTCAGCTTCAGCATCATTCCTTCCAAAGAAATCCCAGGGTTGATCTCCTTCAGAATGGACTGGTTGGATCTTGCAGTCCAAGGGACTCTCAAGAGTCTTCTCCAGCACCACAGTGCAAAAGCATCAATTCTTGGGCGCTCAGCCTTCCTCACAGTCCAACTCTCACATCCATACACGACTACTGGAAAAACCATAGACTTGACTAGACGGACCTTTGTTAGCAAAGTGATGTCTCTGCTTTTGAATATACTATCTAGGTTGGTCATAACTTTTCTTCCAAGGAGTAAGCGTCTTTTAATTTCATGGCTGCAGTCACCATCTGTAGTGATTTTGGAGCCTCAAAATATAAAGTCTGCCACTGTTTCCCCATCTATTTCCCATGAAGTGATGGGACCGGATGCCATGATCTTCGTTTTCTGAATGTTGAGCTAAAGCTTAAAAGCCAACCTTTTCACTCTCCTCTTTCACCTTCATCGAGAGGCTTTTTAGTTCCTCTTCACTTTCTGCCATAAGGGTAGTGTCATCTGCATATCTGAGGTTATTGATATTTGTCCCGGCAATCTTGATTCCAGCTTGTGCTTCTTGCAGTCCAGCGTTTCTCATGATGTACTCTGCATAGAAGTTAAATAAGCAGGGTGACAATATACAGCCTTGACGAACTCCTTTTCTTATTTGGAAGCAGTCTGTTGTTCCATGTCCAGTTCTAACTGTTGCTTCCTGACCTGCATACAGATTTCTCAAGAGGCAGGTCAGGTGGTTTGGTATTCCCATCTAATGCTAAAATTTGAAAGATCCTAAAAATTTTAAATATCAAGTGTTGTCAAACATCCAGAAGTGGAACCTTCACATATTGCTAGTCGGAGTATAAAATAAAAATAGTGTAACCACTTTGGAAAAGAGTTTGGCAGTTTCTTAAAAAATTAAATGCATGGCACTAGTGTTAAAGAATCCACCTGCCAATGCAGCTGATGCAAGAGACTGCTGGTTTGATCCCTGGGTCAGGAGAATCCCCTGGAGAAGGGCATGGCAACCCACTACAGTATTTTTGCCTAGAGAATCCCATGGACAGAGGAGCCTGGCAGGCTACAGTCCAAAGGGTTAAAAAGTCAGACACGATTCAAACAACTGAGCACACTCCCTTGCATGTTCCTAACCATTCGAAGCAGTTTCACTCCTTGGTATTTAACAGGAGCAGTGACAACGTATCCACCCAAAGGCTTGAACATGAATGTTCATAGCAACTTTACTCATGATGGCCCCAAACTGGAAACAACCCAGTGCCCAATAATAAATGAATAGATGAATTGTGGTAAATTCATGTCATGAAATACTATTTAGTAATAAAAGGAATGAACATACTTGCAACATGAATCAATCTAAAAACATGCTCAGCAAAAAATCAAAGTAAAATTGTTACTGTATGATTCTATTTCTACAAAACTATAGGGATTGCAAATATAGCAAATTTATTCTAGAGTGCAAGCAAATAGTGGTATTATGGATGGGGAAGTGGGAGACACTGAAAAAAAAAAAAACCCAAGGGCCTACAGCCAGACCCCGGGGCTGTGATGGGCCTCCTCTCTCCCAAGGGCTGGAAAGTCCCTAACGGAAGGATCCTCCCAGAGCCGGAGGACCAATGACAGCACACTTCGCCAGCTAAAGCAATCCCCACCCCAGGGCGTAAAGGACCTATCAGCCCGCGACACCTCAACCTAACAACCTATCCGAACCCCCGTCTACTAACCACACCCTTTTTGGCAATCTTGCCAGACCATCCCTCACAATGAACGTATATAAACCACCTGCAGCATGGTTCCGGCGGACGTCCTCGAGCTGCCTCGTTCGGGTCCAGGAACCTCGCCTGGTAGCACTTCGCCATTAAAAGCCTGTTAGACACTCTTTTTGCTGTCCTGGTCGTTTTTTACCTAACAAAGGGAACCTTTTCGATGAAGCCAATGTTCTATATCCTGATGTGGTGTTAATTACAAGGGAAACTGTGTTAAACTTCATCAAATTATGTCATTTTAGAGAGTACATTTTATAAAATTTCTCAGTAAAGTTGATTAAAAAATAGACATAAAAAAAGACACACAAAAAAAGATCACAGCGACTTGTCTGTGACCACCAAAAGCTGGAAACAACCCAAACCCTTGTTAAGTGAATAAACAAACTGTATATCCATACAATGGAACACAACTTGGCAGTAAAAAGAAAATCAACTATTACTACATACAATAACATGGACAAATTTCAAAATTATGCTGAAAAAAAGTCAGACATAAAAATGGTGTATCCTGTGATTCCATCATTTATATAGAACAGATCCTACTGTATAGCACAAGAAACTATATTCAATATTCTGTGGTAAACCATAATGGAAAAGAATATTAAAAGGAATAGAATATATATTCAGTATATATGTATAGCTGATTCACTTTGCTGTACAGTAGAAACTAACACAACATTGTAAGTCAACCATACTTCAATTAGATGTGTATAAGAGACAGACCAACTGTATATCCATACAATGGAACACAACTTGGCAGTAAAAAGAAAATCAACTATTACTACATACAATAACATGGACAAATTTCAAAATTATGCTGAAAAAAAGTCAGACATAAAAATGGTGTATCCTGTGATTCCATCATTTATATAGAACAGATCCTACTGTATAGCACAAGAAACTATATTCAATATTCTGTGGTAAACCATAATGGAAAAGAATATTAAAAGGAATAGAATATATATTCAGTATATATGTATAGCTGATTCACTTTGCTGTACAGTAGAAACTAACACAACATTGTAAGTCAACCATACTTCAATTTTAAAAAAGTTTAAATAAAATGGAAATTAAATTTGCTGAATTGCTTCATAAGGAAATAGAAAAATTCCTTGTGTCAGGCCGTTGAAAATGTTTTCTTGAACATAACCTCTAGCAGATGGAACGAGGGCTCTCTAATGTTTCCATTTTCTTTGATGCTATTAATATTCCCTTATAATCTCTGTGTATATGGTCACAGATGGTCTCTTGAGGTAGTTCTACTTTATCCTCGATTTATGAAGTCATTAATGTCGATATAGTAGCAACCACTACAACCTACTTGTGGAGAAGGAAATGGCAACCCATTTCAGTATTCTTGCCTGGGAAATCACACGGACAGAGGGGCCTGGTGGGCTATGGTCCATCGGGTCGCAAAGAGTCAGACATGACTTAGTGACTAAATAATTCTATTGGGGGTATATAAGAATAGAGTGGTGAGGGTGAGAAACAGGCTTCACAGTCAGCCAAAAAGACAGGTTGTTTGGTATATGTGTTCACTCAGCAGGTTGGTTCTTCTCTGGAAGGCTTGGAAGGAAAAGCCATTTGAAGAGTATTCCACAGAAGGGAGAATGGAGGGGGAATTCACCTGCCAGGCTCCCTTCTCTCTTCCGCACTTCATTGTTTGAGGCTCCTCACACGGGAGTCAACTGCTCTACACTTCTGTACATCAATCTCACCCTTCCATGGCAGCTCATAAGGCCGGAGCTTGCGGCCTGACATGCAGCATTTCCTCCAAGTGGAGGGATGGCTGATAGAGAGGGCTTCACAGGGGGCTGTAAGGGCCACGCAGGCCCAGAGTTTAACTTGGGCCCCAATCAGCTTAGGGAGTGCTAGGTTTGCCTGCAAAGGGAAAACTGGGGAGCATGGGCCAGGTGGCAGATGGCATTTTCAGGAAGGAGGAGACCATTCTTGGAATCTGTATTTCATGGAACACGATATAAATGAAATAAATGCTAAATAGCCTACAAAGTACCTTGTAGCTAAAGGAGAAATTCAGTAGCTGGATAAGGTGGGGAGAGATGGCTTTACTGAGGAGATGGGCTTTGAAAATGATTTGCCCATAGAGGCTGCAGGAAAGCTGTTACAGCCAAGAAACAATCTGAAACAAAGATACGGTGGCATAAACGTGTATGTGCTTAAGAACTGCTGGCACACTGAAGAATGGAGTGGAACATGGCAGAGGCTTTGAAAAGTCAGCTGGGAGTCAGATCACACAAGGCCTTGACAAGGAGTTGGAAATGGATTCTCAAGGCCATAAGCCATTCAACATTTCCAAGAAGGGAATAACATTCATGAGTTTGTTTTAGGATATAATTCTGGGGCAGCTGTTAGAATCACACTAGAAAGGTGGTTCAAACAGGATCCTAGGTAGGGCTTTCTCCATAGCAGGAGTGTCTGTAGTTGACTGTGTGGGTCCAGATCCTGACTTAGGGCATTGAGTGGCCTGCAGTTCTGGAATGTGATGCCTAAAAATCAAGCTTACCAGACTGATGTTAAATCCAAAACTCATTTAACTGACAAAGTCTCATTATACTGGCTAGATTGGACTCAGGTCTGTATGCGTACTCAACCACCCAAACCCCACCAAAAGAGATAAATTCCCAAAGATTAAAAACTCACAAGAGAAGGGGAGGGATGATGAATGGTAGATGAGAGAGTACAGTAAAACTTTCAAAGATACTAACTGTCAGAATAGAGACAAAGAGGGAAATAGGGTTTCCCTGGTGGCTCAGTGGTAAAAAATCCACCTGCCAACGCAGGAGTGATCCCTCGTCCAGGAAGATCGCACATACCTCGGAACAACTAAGCCCGTGCGCCACAGCTGTTGAGGCTGTGCTCTGCAGCCCGGGAGCCCTAGAGCCCGTGCTCCACAAAAGAAGCCGCCTCAGTGAGAAGCTGTGCACTGCAACTGGAGAGTGGCCCCACTCGCTGCAACTAAAGGAAAGCCTGTGTAGCAGCAAAGACCCAGCACAGCCAAAAATTAAAAAAAAAATTTTTAAGGGCTTAAAAAAAATGCAAAAAAAAAAAAACCGGATTCTGTGCAGCTAGGGGAAGCTAAACAGAAATAACAAGGTGAGTAAACGCCTTATTACAAGTCTACCACACATGAGCAGTTTCCATCAGCTCTGAGTGCTGAAATCTTAAGTACTAAACAACAGGCAAAGATCACCAGATATTCCACGATCATATCTAACAAGAGAGAAAGGAATCAACAAACAGGAGAAAATCAAAACCAAAAACAGCTGATAGAGAGAACAGAAGAAACTTAAAAACTGATAACTTTATAAAAAGAGAAAAGATAATGCATTCATTAAAAAAAATAATAAAAGAATCAAGTGCCAGGAAAAGATAGCCATTCAGAAACGAAGAGCTAGCCATTGGAAATTAAAAACACATAGCAGAAAAGATAGTAAAATATGTAGCAAAAAAACAACAGAAGGGTAGAAATAAAGCTGAGAAAACTGTGATTAAAAAAACAAAAAAGACGAAAAATGGAAAATAAGAGACAAAAATACAATTAACTTAAGAGGTACATTTCAGAAAATCAAATAGTCAACTAAGAAGTTCCTCCAAAAGAAAACAGAGAAGGCAGTGCTCACTTCGGCCGCACATATACTAAAATTGGAACAATATAGAGATTAGCATGGTCCCTGCACAAGGATGACATGCAAACCAGGGAAGTGTTCCACTTAAAAAAAAAAGCTACAGAGGAAGTGAAAAAAATTTCCCAGAACTGATGCACATAGCCTGATAGACTGGAACACCTCATTTGCATTATGAATGTTAAAAATACCCACACTAGGGACTCCCCTGGTGGTCCAGAGGTTAAGAATCCACCTTTCAATGCCAGGAGACATGGGTTCGATCTCTTAGCTGGGAAGATGCCACATGCTGTGGAGCAACTCAGCCTGTGAGGCCCAACTAATTGAGCCCCCGCTCTAGAGCCTTCAAGTGAAACTGCTGAAGTCCGTGTGCCCGAGAGGCTGTGATCAGCAAGAGAAGCCTGCACGCCGCAGTAGAGTAGGCCCTGCTCGCTGCAGCTAGAGCACGCCCTCACACTGCAGTGAAGACCCAGCGCAGCCAAAAACATTACCCACGGTAAGCCAGATTGTGGCATTCAAGACACTTGGGATACAGATCTTAAAGCTTTCAGGAATAAAAATTACAGTCACAAATACAAGTTCTAGGATCAGAATTGTTACTGTTGTTCAGTTGCCAAATTGTGTCCCACTCTTTGTGACCCTATGGACTGCAGCACAGAAATCAGAATAGCACAGGGTTTTAAACAGCAACAGTGAACTCTGGAAAAATAATGAATAAATGCATTTTAAATTGCCTAACTACAAATGTATAGCGTATCAACTTGTTAATGCAGTGAAAGAATAAAATAAACCCATTTCAGACATGCAAAAGCCTCAAAAAGTTTGCATCCCATTAATCCTTAGGAAACCATGGAAGAAAATGCTCCACCGCACAGGAAAGTAAACCATGAAAGCAGCAGCTGTGGATCCAGGACACAGAACGGGCACGGAAGAAACGACCAGAGCGAAGGCAAAGAGAGACCCCAGGGCAAGAGCTGTGCCCCTGGTGCAGAGAGCCACCACCGTGTGCCTGTCATGGGCTGAGCTGTGTCCCTGCGAAAGCTGTATGTTGATGCCATCATAACCACCTGGTCTTCAGAATGTGACTGTACTTGGAAGATGGGTCTTTAAAAAGTCAAGTTTAAATGAGTTCATTAGGGTGGGCACAATCCAGTGTGACTGGTTTCCATAAAAGAAAAGGCAATCTGGACATAGACACAGAGGGAAGACCATGCACAGACAGATGACCAGGATGGCCACTGACGAGCCAAGGAGATAGGCCTCAGAAGAAACCAGCCCTGCCGACACCTTGCTCATGGACTTCTGGCCTCCAGAACTGTGAGCAAAGAAATATCCAGTGTTTAGAACACCTAGTCTGTGATTTTTTTTTTTTATGCCAGCCCTGGCAAAGAGTGTCCAACCTAGACCAAGTCAAGAACAAATCAAATCAACCCAAGGAAGATTTCAAACAAAAAACAGAGTCTAACGTGTTTTCCCTATCCACATTAGGTCCACAGGAAAAGACACAAAAATGCAGGGGCAAAAGTGGCGTAAGAATAACCACAGCACATCCTGGTTCAGAGGTGAACACTTACCTAGAAAATCACATAAACTTAAGGTATTAATTTAACCAAAAGCTGGAAAATAACTATACTAAAAATATGCGGGGAACAGAAGTGTGTATGTGGAAAAATGATATGAAAGAGCTAAAAAACACTCATCTTCTACAGTAAGAAATCAACAGAAAGTACTAGAAACTGAAAAATCAAGAAGTGGCCATATAAGCCTAGTATTTAAATAACAGAGGTAAATATTAGATAATAATGCAAAAATACATAAAATGTTGGCCTTGGGGAGTGAAAATCAGGGGGTAGGGCAGGGTGCTAATGGGAAGACTGCTCTTTTTCATGAAAATCTCAGTAGAACTATTTGAATTTTAAACTACATATGTGTGTTTTTCTTGTATGTGTTTTTTGATGTGATGAAAATAAAAAGTGTAAAAGCTTAAACAGACCACGACACAGCTTCAAAAGAAGAAGTTGCCGGTCCCTCTAGCCAGAGGCCTTTCAGTGGTGCGATGCAAGCAGAAGCGAAAACCAGTGTGCTGAAGAATAAATGAGACACGAGAGGAGCGTGGTTTTCAACAAGCTGTGTCGACAGCTGAGATGAGACGGGGACAGAGAGGACAGGATCCAAGCCGGTTTCCCAGGAGGCACTGCTTCCCTGACACCTGTGCTGGCAGTGTCCTCCTCAGAAACCGCTGGCCAGGAACTCTGTGGAACAGCAGGCTCGCTGGGGGCCCATGCCCGTCCCTGGCTGTTCTCTTTCTGCCTCACTGGTTGTCCTGCTCCAATTTCTTTCCAATGGAGAATTCATGATATATGCGAGGAAACAGTTCTACAAAGCAGCCTTTTAGCAAGAAAAACTCTTGTATTGCTGTTAAATCTGGTGGGTAGAAAAAATTTTCCTGAGCCACCATTTAGATGAAGGGCAGCAGCCTGACTGAGTTCATCAGACACAGACCAGGGAGTAGGAGAGTTAGAGCACCTCCTTAGTGTCAGGTTCCACAGGATGTTCATTTATGAAACACAACAGGGCAAACAAGCATGACCGGCAGTATCATTCTATGACGCTACACTCCAAAATCAGAGGCTTAAAGAATGAAGCCAATTTGCCCAAGTATTCATCCAGTACCTCCCAAGGCTTATGATGTCATGACAGTTACACCCTTTCTTGAGCAAACAAAGGTTTCTGGCTTCCTCTGCAACTAAAAATAATTACTACCTCCCAAGTGGTCCATCTGTGTGTAAACCAGCTAAACAGATAACTTAGAAAAAGTCAAGGTCAGGCACCAATTCCATGTTGAGAGGCTGGTAGAAAAAGACTGCAGCAGGTTACGTTCAGTAGAAAAGTAACAACTTCAGGAGCCATGCAAGTCTCCATGGATATTGCAGGCTTTAAATCTCACATCTTATTCAGTTCATCAAGCAACCTTTACAGTCTACAAAAGTTTTCAAGTTTTCTGAGTAGCTCTACCCAATTGATAACAGTTACCCTGTCAGGTAAATTACTCAGCATTAAGTATTTAGGTTTTTCAATTGGTCTTTCCTGCTCAACTGACAATCAGTCTCCAAGTTTATCCATTCCAGTGTTAGATGGCCTATCTGAAAATTTAGTGAAAGGAAGCTGACAACAAAACAACAGATTGCCAATGAAAAAAATGTCTAATGAAAAAAATACTACACCTAATTACAAATAGTGATTAGGTTCTAAAAAGATTATCTCCTAGGTAGATTTTAACAAAAATATTGAACAGTTAGGGGGGAAAAAAGATACCCTAGTGATGTGGTCAATAACAGAATATGACACACACACATACAGACAGACACACTAACACCACTAGTCAGGAAAAAATACATAGAAAAGAAGGTAGAAAATGAAAAAAATGTCTAATGAAAAAAATACTACACCTAATTACAAATAGTGATTAGGTTCTAAAAAGATTATCTCCTAGGTAGATTTTAACAAAAATATTGAACAGTTAGGGGGGAAAAAAGATACCCTAGTGATGTGGTCAATAACAGAATATGACACACACACATACAGACAGACACACTAACACCACTAGTCAGGAAAAAATACATAGAAAACGAAGGTAGAATTTTTCACTAATTTACAAGGGATATTCTTTATTACCTTTATCAGTTCTAAAATATTATCTTCATTTAAAAAAATTTAAGAGTGGAATGACAGATCATTTCCTTCACTGTTGTAAATACTGCAAATTTGTCAGCAGTAGTAAGTATCAATACAATTTTTCCTTAAGCTTGAACATGGAAGGGAGCAATAAAATAGATTATAAACCTCAATTGACCTGATCTTACAAAAAGTCACTTGCTGATTTGAGTCCTGCTCTGTCTCCAGACAGATGTCCAGGGTCGGCGTGTGTCACTTGGTCCATCTATAATAGGCTGAATAGGGTACTCTGTAGTAACTGCCAGGAGAAAACCTTCTGTTCGGGCCTCCTTGATTGGCATTTGGCTTTACATTCCAAGAGTATCTCCTCTGGAAATAGTCCTCTCCAGGAGGGCCAGGAGGAGGGACATGGCATCTCTGGTAAATGTTCCGATTCTGTGAAAATTTTCTTAAAATGAAAGTAATAAAACATTATTAGTTTTAATAACTATATATGACAAGCTTTATAAAATTATACATAGACACTCTGGTTCTACTATTTTCAACCTGTGTGATTTTAGCAGATAAAACTGCTTAACCTTTGGACCTCTCAGTGCTTTATAAAATAGAGTATTATTAAATACCCTCCATCTTCATGACTGTTTTGAAGGTAGATTAAAACAACATATTTCTATTACCCACCACAACAACTCGGCACACTGTAGGTTCCCAGAAGCCTTTACCAACTTTCCCTATAGAGGTAAATGCTCATACTGTTCTAATCAGATATATTCTCTCCAAGTGTGGCAGGGTTGACATGAAACAGAATGAGCTATTTATGTTTGAAAATAGGAACCTGCTTTCACCTTATAAGTCAATACATAAATTAATTACAAAATGTAGAAATTCTAACCATGGCACATGCAGTGAACTTGGAAAATTAAAATTTAATTGTCTCAAAATTAATACTGATAAATCTAATATAATCATATGAAAGAAAAGCTGGAGATCTGAGAAAAGTAAACACCCCAAAACCTCTCAACCCCAATTAATCTGATTAAACTGGTTAATATTTTCTTTTTGTCTTTTCCTCTTGCATTTTTTTTTGACTATTGAATCACAACCTATTATTTTCACTTATTTTAAGTGAGCTCTCACTTTTAATGACTTTATAAAATATCACAGTATGGATACATCATTTACTTAGCTATTCTTACCTGTTAGAACCACAAGTTGCTATCAATTTTTCCGCTACTGTAAATAATGGCGGGATTAACATTTCGGAACATATATGACTCTATCCTAAGCACTTAGTTCAGAGTGTGATGCACAGTAGGAATTTAGAGAAATGTGCTGAATGATTAAATGCATATATATTTCCCCATATTTTGAAATTTTTTTTGAAAGTTTCAAGGTTAGCAGGTATGAGCATTTTTATGGCTATTACAGTTATGTTTCAAAAAGGCTATACCAATTTTCAGAGTCCCTGGCAACACAAGCAATAATCTTTGAAATATTTACATCTTCTAAAAATGTCAACATCTTTTGAAAGTGGCAAGTTTACAATGTGCTAAATTAATAATCAATAACAATCCCAAGGTATGTATTATAAAAGTTTTACTATTAAAATTTCCATCCAACATATAAGAGAACAGGAATTTAGGGATCTTACTGAGATCATACAGAGAGTGAACAGCAGAGCTAGGCTGCAAATCCAGCTTCAGCCTGACAATCACCACCCTGGACCACCTTGTCAAAAACTGTTGCCAAATTAATAGGCAAAGAATAATACTGTGCTATTTTAATTGTCCTGAAGTTTTTCCTGTTTCTCAAATAAAAACTATGTGTGTGATTTATGCTTCAATTCCTCTGCAGATTTCTCTACTGGCATTGTACTGTTTTCCGTATAATTTGCGTTTATCATGCTGTGCTAAGTCAATTCAGTAGTGTCTGACTCTTTGCACCTATGGCCCATAGCCCCAGGCTCCTCTGTCCATGGGATTCTCCAGGCAAGAATACTGGAGTGGGTTGCTGTGCACTCCTCCAGGGGATCTTCCCAACCCAGAGATCAAACTCAAGTCTTTTATGTCTCCTGCACTGCAGGCGGATTCTTTACCACTAGCGCCACGTGGGAAGCCCTAATTTTTGTTTACTCTTAAATAAAACAACCTTCCTTATTCTGAAAACTGTACCACTATTAATGGAGCCCAAGAATGCAAGGAGACTTCCCAGATGGCACAGTGCTAAAGAACTCACATGCTAATATGGAAGACGAGTGTTTGATCCCTAGGTCAGGAAGATCCTCTGGAGGAGGAGATGGGAACCCACTCCAATATTCTTGCCTGAAGAATCCCATGACAGAGGGGTCACAAAGAGTGGGACATGACTGAGCAACTAACTCACACAGACAAATATGCAAGATCCTTTTTGGCACATATGTCAAATTATTGCCTTAAACTAAGTTTAAGGATCAATGAAAACTTCTAAGACCTTATCCCAAATGCTTCTGAAAAATCACCTATTCCCCATCCTATACTTGATTTTCCAGCCTTAAATGCAAAATATGAAGAAAACAATACCTCCTTGGTTGACACTGAGCAGCAAGAAAATACAAGTTCTTCATATTATCATACTGTGTTTGCACCAATTTATAATATTAGCTTCTATTTCAACTCTAGACAAAGGGAAAGCAGAGATACCTTTCTGACTGCTGTAGATCTTGAGTCCAGGTATGGAAATGCCGAGGTTCTGGGTAACCTTGGGTCTGATGTATGTTATAGTTAGGTCTTCGGTTAACAGACTTAGCAGCTGTGAAAACTGGCTCCATCATATGTGTTGAATCTTCAAAACCTCTTCTTGTTCTAGATACACTGGAATCCCAATTCCTCAAACAGAATGTTTCCACAAAATATTATTGGTGTCCAAATTTGGTATCAGCTCAGTGACTATATCTTGGCCCGTGAAGAAAACAATCCCACCTGACCCCCAACACTCCTATTTGTTTAGGTTTCCTCCAGCAAGTTAATGAGCTACAAGAAGAATGGATATGTGTAATTTATATGATACAAAAATAGATCTTTCTAACTACAAATATCAGGTATAAAATGCAACTTACTTTCTGATGGGACCGTTCCGAAGGTCTTCAATGTAATTTTGCCTTTCTAAGCAATGTCCACGGCATCTATTGAATACTGAGGAGAAGATGAACTGTTAGAAATTTCTAAGTGTACAAAAAGCAAATCTTTCCCAGAGAAAGCAGATCAAAGAGGAAGTCCACTTACTGATTATTCAGGTTGTCATAGCTCATTATTTCCAGATACATCCCTTTACAAACTTTTGCCAAAAGGTTATCTTATGTCAGAACAAATGAATCACAAACTTTTCTCTTTTACCGAAATTTGAGAAATTCACCTACATGTCTACTTTCAAATTTTTTAAAAAAGGGAAAACAGTGACAACTCTCATACTTACATTCAATTGCATCATCTGGCCTCATGCCTTCTACATCAATCAAATACCTAACAGACAACAATATTCAAGTCATTTGTAAATAAAAAGGAAAAAAAATCATTTTTGCAAAAAAAAAATAAAGGTCCAACTTCACTTTACAAATATAGATATAAAAATCCTAAGAAAACATCAGCACATCTAATCAGTAATTATTAAAGAATGATATACGAAAAGGCTTTATTCCAAGGATGCAATGATGACCTAGCTTTAGAAAATCTATTAATTATTTACTTACATTAATATAACAATTAATAAATGAAAGAGAATAAAATACAGGATCAAACTGGCAACTATTAAAAAGGTATCTAAAATGTAACAGTCAGTTTTGATCAGAATGCTTTGCACACTAAAAACAGGAGACCTAATATGACAGAGTATTCACCAGGAACCAACAAGTAACAGATAAATTAGGAAAACTATTAACATGATATCTTAAAAAAATACTGTTAACCAACTGTAGGAACCAGAAACTTATGAATCACCATCACTGACAGCTATTTCTTCCTTACCTTCATCCTCAACCCACCACCAAGGTCTAAACAATGATACTGCCTAAATATCATCTTTCCACCAAAATGACCACCAAATCCTGGTCCAAGCCACCACTATGCCCAGTTTCTACTAACGTCTCCTAATTTGTTTCCTTGCTCTTTATCCCTGCAGTGTATTCCCCACTCTGTAGCCAAATGAGAGGCTGAAAATACAAACTTAACTACACTCACCTTCAAAAAAAACAGTTCAATGACTTTCTAATATTCCTAACATCTAAAACCTTAAACACAGGGAGGTGGGAGGGGGGTTCATGTTTGGGAGCTCATGTACACCCGTGGCAGATTCATGTCAATGTATGCCAAAACCAATACTGTACTGTAAAGTAAAATAAAGTAAAAAAATAAATAAATAAAAATAAAACCTTAAACACAAACCTGCATGACTGAGCTCCTACCCACACTCCCAGCTCCATTTTAATGACACGCTTCCCCTACACCCCTGCCTTCCTGGCCAGTTCCTCCAACAGAGCACATGCTTTCCTCTTACAGGGTCTTTCTTATTTCCTATCCATAGAAATCTCTTCCCAATGTCTCTATCTGGTTAACACCTACTTCTCCATCAGATATCAGCTCAAACATCCCTAAAGAAACTTTCTCAAAGGAGAAATATTGTATGAAGGCTGAAACTTTTATGGGCTAGAGATGGGCTGGAAGTTGAGTCCCTTGCCAACAGCCAATGATTGACTCAATCATGCCTATGTAATAATAACCTCAATAAAAGCCCAAAAGGGGTGGCGGGTGGGGGAGAAACTTCTAATCTCCATGATGAGGTCAAATCCTCCCTAAAATATGTTCTTGTGGTACCACGTCCCTTTTCTTGGCATCTGTCAGAGTTGTAACTTTATGTGCAGAGTGTAATTCTTGAATCTCTATTCCCTCTCTGGACTGTCAGAATTCATAAAGGGTAGGTAAAGTCTCTTTGCTCACACAATTTCCCAAGGCTTTTTGCTAGTACCCAGCACAGTGCTTAAAAACAACAGATGATCAATATTTTAAATATTTTCTGAATGAACAAACAAAAATTGGTACAGTCAGAAAAAGTGTAAGGGCAAAAACTCTTTAATTCAGAAGTCCCATTGTGAGTGAAGTTATCTGAGACAAAGCATATATAGTCAAAGATATTCACAGAGGAATGTTCATTACTTCAATGTTTTATAATATCAAAAATTTCTGACTTTCTCTTCATCAGTAAGCAAAGGAACAATGCAGTCTTTAAAAAAAGAACAAAGTCTCCAAATATTTTCAAAGCAAGATGTCTACCATATATTAAATTATAAACCAGAACATCTAAATATTATACCATAAATCACATGTAGAGTCAGTCCTCTGTATTCACGGGTTTCATTCCTGTGAATATAGAGGGCTGACTATCCTACACCAGTTTACACAGGGGACCTGAGCATCTGAGGATTTTGGTATCCATGGGATAGCCTGAAACCAATCCCTGCAGATATCAAGGGACAATTATATGTGCTTCTATTTGTGCTTTTTAAGTAAAAAAAAAAATAATGTGCTAAATTATTACTGGTGGTAATCTCTTAAGTCGAGGGCAAGACTGCACCTACTTCATACATTTCTTTAACTGACTTCATTTTCTGCATTCAGCTTACATTACTACTGTAAACAAAAAATTTAAACATGGTCTGCCTCTTGGGGTTGGCAACTCACCTGCAAATGAGGTAGCCAGTCCTGTTTAAACCATGGGTACAGTGGACACCAATAAGTCTGTCTATAAAACAGAGAATATGGAATTAAATAAATGAAGTAGCTACCTAAAGACAGGTTATACAATTTTCTGAAGAATAGCATTAATTGGTTACTACAATACCACCACTATCCTAAAATGGAAAAACTCTGAAGAAAAATATGTTTTAGCAGGAAGATACTATAAAAAATTAATATAGTCAAAATTCATTGCCTCTGGGAAATTTTGCATAGCCTCCAATCATATGCAATAGTATGGACTGGAGCATGCCCATCATGAACTGATTGGACTACAGAAAAAGGGAGTGGGGAAAAAACAAAACGAAACAGACTACCAAAAGAATGAAATCTGGTTTTGGGTGAAACAAATGGAAAGCCTTCACTATTAATGCTCCAAAGTATTTATGAAAAGAACAAACGGTTTCTTGGGCTCCCAAAGTGCTTTTGTTCCTACTCTCATTTGCTGCTCCACATACACCATGGGTCTATATGCTTGTGGCGTTCTCGGGAACACAGCACTGTCTTATATCACAATGAAAAAGTAAGGCTTGAGATGGTAAGCCCGAGCTGCACCACAGGCAAACAGAACAAAGACTAGAATCGAGTCTCAGATTTTTCCAACTATGCCACAGTATCTCTCAGTTTAGCACTTAAAAAAAAAAAAAATATATATATATATATATGAATATATATATATATGAGAAAGTAAATAGAAAACAACACGTTTGATCTCTGCACAAGGCATGTTTGTGACTAGGCGGTGTGTAGCATTCATCATCTCTGGCCTGGATTACTACTGCCCAACTTCTAACCCCTTCTATTTCAACTGACTTGCCACATGGAAGATGTTATCTTCTAAAATATAAACCTGGCTGAACTGCTGTTAATTAAAAGTCTTCTTTTAGCACAGAATAAAGCCCAAATTTTTAGCAAAGAATTTAGAACTCTTTATAAACAAGTATCAATCTGTTTCTCCAACTGAACTGTAATTCAAACTTTGACCTGTCATCCAGCTCCCTCCTGTCCCCTGCCAGCCTCTCTGATCCCATTTTCTACTTCTCTGACTTCACTCACTCAGCCCTATTCAGCCACACTGGCCTTACTATTCCTTAAACCTGCCAAGCATAGCTGTGCCTCAAGGAATTTGTACGTACCAGTCCCTCAGCTTTAGAACACTCCCTCCCACCCCTTCCCCACTCCCTCAGACAGCCAATGGCTTGTTCCTTGCTTCCTTTAAGGCTCTGATCAACTGACATCTTAATAGAGGGCTTTCCTGGTCACCTTCCACACTCCCTCACTTCTTTATCTTCTTATTTTCCAGAGCACTTACCACCCACTGCCTGACCCTCCACATGTTTCTTATTTCTCTCTCTCCCAACTAGAATGTAAAGTGCGTAAGGGCAAGAACTCTTCTGTTCCTACTTGCTAGAACAGTGCCTTCAACTCAGATGGTTATACAGTATTTTTGTTGAAAATGAACGTATGAATTCTCTGTCCTTTCAAACTACCGCTAGTCACACCAGAGGCTGCCCCTCTACTGCACAAGTTCAAGTCCTGTGCCTTTTGTACCTGTTCCCAGTACCTGGTCTGTCCTTTCCTCATTCTGGCAAGATCCTCTTCCCCCAAGCCCAGCTCAGGTGCTGTCTCCTCAGTTTCTTCTGTGGCACCTGATTCTTTTTATTTTTGTTTATTTGTTTTTGGTCTCACCATGCAGCATGTGGGATCTTAGTTTCTGGACCAGGGATCAAACCTGTGAACCCTGCACGGGAAGCATGGAGTCTTAACCACTGATGGCTGGGGAAGTCCCTGCACTTGGTTCTTTTATTATAATTAACCCGTTGTCTTATAGTTACTACATGCTTATCTTCCTAGATAACCATAAGTCTCTACTAGTCTGCTAGACTAGACTGTAAAGACTGCTAGTCATGCCCTAACAACAAACCGAATAGGCTCTCAGTGTTTACTAAACCAATTTATTTTCTGAGTCTCTACCAATTTGAGGGAGTGGAGATGCAGCCCCTCCCTCTTTATCAGTGAGCCTGGCATCTGTGGGAGGGATTTATAGCAGAGGAAACCACAAGGGTTCATAAGCAAGACCCAGACGTCAGAGAGCATGGTGAAGTCAGCCCGTTGCTGGCAGAGACCCACAGAGGGGTCGCATGCTGTTGCGTGGGTCAGTGGCATTCCAAAGACAAGAGATTACTCAGTCTTAAAACATGGCAAACACCACGTTTCCTTTGATATCTTTCAACCAATAAACAGGACAAAAGAATATTTTTATTATATATTTCCCATTCAAAGTTTTCAAAAAGAAGTAAGTAAGCTAGTTCAGTTTGTACTTCTCAGAACAATCACGTTCCAAACTAAATTGATCCCCCACCAAAAAACCCCAAAACTAAACTGCTTTAGACCATAAAAAGGAAAAACGCCTCTGTTAGCACCATTTTAATGCTATCAAACAAACAGGCCTAATGTCAGAACTATTAAAAATATTAAAATTCTCCAACCCCACTTGAAATGCATACCAAAATTCAGGTAAAGAAAAAAAAACAAACCACTCACCGTTATCTTTATTTTCTTTCAAAAACCCATTAACAGCATTTTTGAATTTTAAAATAGTGTCATCATCAGGAACCTGATGCCCGACTGTAAAAATTTTTAAGTAAGGAATATTTTCTGGTAATTCCTAGAAGGCAAAACCATGGAATTATTTCATTTGTAGGGAAAGAACAAAAGATTAATTAGAGAAAGCAAAATATAAACAAAGATATTATATTAATCTGAGTATGTCAGTCACTCTGATAAGGGACTTTTTTTTCCCAAAGCTGTTTTAACCAGGAAGTATCACATGATTCTCATTAAATGACAGAAAGGACAGTTACTAGGGATGCAAAAGCAAATCAATATGAATGAAGGCACATATAACTCAAAGTGATACATAGTTCTACCTCGTATCTTACATTTCAAGAGCATAAAGCAGCTGTGATTGACTGAAGTAGAATAGTACAGTAGAGTCAAAAGAACTTGGAAGTGGAAAATAGAGCAAATTTCATGCACTGTTGAGAACTGGTATTCTTGGGGTGGGAGAAAGCAGATTATCAATAAAAGACAGAATAGGCTAAGTGAAAATTCTGTAGTTCGGAACTTATATGGAAAGTAGCAGTATGAATCTATGATATGCATGCGAGTGTGTAAGTCACTTCAGTCGTGTCTGACTCTTTGTGACCCTTATGGACTGTACCTGCCGGGCTCCTCTATCTGTGCAATTCTTCAGGCAAGAATACTGGAGTGGGCTGCCACGCCCTCCTCCACCACATCTTCCCAACCCAGGGACTGAACCCTCATCTCTTATGTCTCCTGCATCAGCAGGGGGGTTCTTTACCACTATCACCACCTGGAAAGCCTTGAACCCGTGATATATTTTATATTAAAAACAAACAAACACATTTCCTATCTCGAACCACTAAAAAAGCCTAGGAACAACTGGATGCAAGATTCACTGAGAAGCTCCACTGGCCAAAGACAGGCCCTCAGTCAGAACAGCTGTAACGGAGCCCACTGTTCTTGTTTAGTTACTAAGTCGTGTCCAACTCTTTGTGACCCCATGGACTGTTGCCTGCCAGGCTGCCCTGTCCTTGGGATTTCCCAGGCAGAATACTAGAGTGGGTTGCCATTTCCTTCTCCAGGAGATGTTCCCAACCCAGGGGTTTGACCTGAGTCTCCTGCATTGGCAGGTGGATTCTTTACCACTAAGCCACCAGGGAAGCCCAATGCAGTCCATAGTGATACAAATAAATAAAGTTGGTCACCGCTGGAGGATATTTGTCAATCAACTCATTATTTTGAACACTTTTAAGTAAAAGGAGAAAATCATGCCTCTATAGCTGGGCAACCAGCTATAATTTCTTCTCCTGATAGAAATACACCCAGTTAATAAATGAAAAAGGAACTATAGAATTAACCATTTTTTGAAGCTCCAACTGAGTTAATGGATATAGGAATCAATCATCATGACTGTTAATATCATAGAAAGAGACAACCATATGTCTCCACAGAAGACCTATATCCATCATCACTTATGATGATCAACACCTGTTCATTCTCACCTATGAAACTGCTTTACCAAAAGAAAACATTCAAGCTTCATTCAGATCAAGCCTCTAGGTCCAACTACCAATTTACAGGAAATAAAAGGACTAAAGAATATGTTTAACAACACATTAACAAATGAGATCATCAAAATCTAGATGGGACAATTAAACCAGTTTCTTTAAAAAATAAAATTCAAGGAGAAAAAAAAAAGTGAGAGAGACATGGAAGAAGAACCTACAGAAAAATAAATAAAGATAAAATTAGATACCTAACAATAAGACCACACCAAGTAACATGTGGACCATATTTGGATCCAATTCAGAATTCTTAAAAACAGCTTTTTATGACATTTAGGAGACAACTGCAAATTTCAGCACTGACTGGATATTTAATAATATTAAAGAATGATACTAACGAATAAAAGTCCTAAATTTTAAATATATATATATGTGTAATTTATGTGTAATTAAATGTTATCTAGGATCTGCTACACAATGAAATAGAGTGAAACTGGCAGAGGTATAAATGAAGCATGATAGACATCAGTTGATAAATATTATAGCAAGATGATTTCATGGATTTCTCAACATACAAAGAACACTCAGTATTTTGTATACTTCTGTATATGTTTAAATTTGCAACAATTGTTTATGACACTGTAGGAAACAGTTTGACAGTTTCTCAAAGGTTAAACACAGAACTAACATATAATCCAACAACTCTGCTCCGACTACACTGCACATCCAAAAGAACAGAGAGCTACAATTTGAACAAATATAGGTACACCAATGTTCACAGCAGCATGGTTCACAATAGCTACAATTTGGAAACAAGCCAAGTGTTAGTCAACAGAAGAGTAACAAAATATGATATATGCACACAATAGGATTTATGAAGTCTTAACAAGGAATGGCATTTTGTCACATGCTATAACAATGATAAACCTTGAAAATATTATGCTTTGTGAAACAGGCCAGATATAGGACAGATCTTGTAGATGCCCCTTACACGAGGTACGGCGGAGAGGCAAATTCAGAGAGACAGAAAACAGAATAGAGGTTACTAAGGGCACGACTGAGCAACTGAACTGAACTGAACTGAAGGGCTGATGGGAGGGAAAATGGGGTTGAGAGTGTTTAACAATTACAGTTTCTGTTGAGGATGATGAAAACATTTTGAGTATAGGCACTGGTGATGCTACATAACACTGTGACTGTAATTAATGCCACTGAATTGTATACTTATAAATGGTTAAAATAAATATTATTTATGTATATTTTACCACAATAAAAAAAGAGGAACAACTAAGTTCAAATTTCAACTCTTCCTTTTCTGAATCTGTTTCATTTCTGTAAAACTAGTAAGTGTAATTGTCTATCCTCTGAGCTCAGTGCAGAGGAAGCGCAGCAGAAGATATTAGTACTACCACCACTTCAACAGCAAAGGATTGTTGTGAGGATTAATTAAGACAATGGATATGAAAGAAATTTTTAAATGGCAAAATGCTATACAAGTATTAACAAACATTAGGTGTTACTGTTTCCCAAGGCCATGGAACAGATCAGAAGAAGAATAATTCTTTTGCACTGGTGTGTCCTACGAGGGCCAAGAGAATATACAGGTTTCTGTATTATATCAAAAGATATTAGGAAAAGAAAGCATAAAACTTAAGAGAACAATTGCCTTTTACTGCGATGCTTACACATATTTAAGCGACTGCTTAAACAAATAAAGACATAATGGATATATGTTCTTTCCTTTCAGGCTTACTATTCTTACTAACAGTTTACTTCATTTTCAAACTATACAACAGGGAAGCTTATAGAATTCTTAAGCAGATACAGAGCCTATTGCCAAATGGTATAATTAAATTCACGTCTTCAATCTCATTTTCTTAATCTCACTGCAGAGAGAAATCAGAAATGTGTACTTAAAGAAACCACCAACTTTCCTTTTGAACTATTACTCATGAAAGAAGGCCAGGATTCACCTTAGTATCAGATGATAAATATCGAATTACTAAAAATTATTACAGTTCCAGAAAGAAGGTTCATTTAAACTGCAAGTTCCATTTACCTCTGGCTTATAATAGCGGCGAGTATATGTTAAGTCAATAATCAGTCCAAGTTCTTCATTCTGTTCTTGGATTTTGTTAAAAAGATCCAAGGGGGAAAAACATTCTTCTGGGGCAAGATGCTTTTCAAAACTCTGTCAGAGAGAATGAAATTTTAAAAAAAACATGTGCTTAAAATCCATTCTTATATTATTCATTTACTCAAGCCCTGTGATGCTAACATGAGATTCAAAGCAAAGTTTCCTCCTCTGGAATTTACAAGCTATATTACAATCCTTTCTTCCAGAGAGATTAGAGGGAAGTATTCTATATATTTATTTCTGTTTTGTTTCTTTTATGCTGGTCTCCTAACCAGACTGTAAACTCCCAGAAGGCAGAGACCGCATCAGTTTTGCCTAACACTGTACTGCCAACTCCAAGCAGAATGCCCATAAATAGACACTTATAAGTAAATACTTCTTGAATACATATATGAAGGATGGCTTTCATTGCTAAATATTCTTGTATGCACTTGGCTTATTTACCTACTCTTTCCTATTGATCTGTTTGGTTATTCAAGTCCCAGCAACACATTTTCTTTGAAATATATTCCTAGCCTAGTTTTACAGCAGTTTTAGATTCAGAGCAAAACTGAGCAGAAAGTACAGAGTTCCCATTGATACCTTCTATCCTTCATCCCATACAGCCTTCTCCATGATCAGCATTCCATACTAGTGTGCTTCTTCTCTTAGAATTCATGAACCAACACTGACACATCATTACCAAAGTCTACACTTTTTTGCATTCATGGTGCAAGTAACTATTTTTTAAATTTCTGGTACAGTCATGCCCAAATATATACATACTGAGATATATATTGTTGTTGTTGAGTTGGTTAAGTCATGTCTGACTCTTTTGCAACCCAATGGGCTGTAGCCTGCCAGGCTCCTCTGCCCATGGGATTTCCAAGGTAAGAATACTGGAGTGGGTTGCCATTTCTTTCTCCAGGGATCAAACTTGTGTCTCTTGCTTGGTAGGCAGATTCTTTACCACTGAGCCCCCAGGGAAGTCCCAAGGTACATATTACTTTATTTTAGATTACTTTATTTACTCTTTACTTATAGTTAAAGCATTACATTGATTTTTCCCTATGAAATTAGGTTGTATTTATCTGTGAATTCCTTTTAGGATAGTTAAGGGGGTAGTAAAAAGTATAAAAAGGAAAAAAAAGTATAAAAAAGGAAAATGGAGTTACAACAGGGTTGAGAACTAGGGTTCTATCTGGTGAATACAGATTTTGAAAAAATGCTTCATCAACTTTTGCGTACCTTTTTCAAAGGAACTTTGAAAGCAATGAAACGAGTCCCAGGCATCCTCTGTCCAACTGGGAGGTAGTCTTTCCACCTATTAATACATTTTTTGTTAGGCAAATTTTATATTAGTTTGTCTCCCAGCATAGGATGAATGCACCTTCAAAATGGAAATGAAAGTCCTCTACAGTAGATTCCTCTTCTTTCAGCTTTGTATTTTATTCAAATCCACCTAGTAATAACCTTTACTTTCCTAGTTCCAGTTTTCTGATGGTGAACACAGATACAAGGTAACAAAACAGTGCAAAGGTCTTAACAAAGTATATCTAAAATCAGAGATGGCCAGAACTTCTGACTCCCTAATAAAAACGGCCTGGTGTTGAGTATTAAGGTATCATTAATACAAGCAGGTTGACTGAAATAGTTTAAACACAACACTTTCACTTCCCAGTTTATTCTTAGTCCTCATTTAACTGATGCCATCAAATTCAGTTCAGTCAGTTGAGTTGCTCAGTCGTGTCCGACTCTTTTCGACCCCATGAATCGCAGCACGCCAGGCCTCCCTGTCCATCACCAACTCCCGGAGTTCACTCAGACTTAGGGAACTTCAAATCCGTATTCCAAAAGAAAACTTGATATTAAAGGGATTGTGAAGGTCACAAAATGAAGGTATCACAGTGAAAAGTAATATTTGCACTGATTTCCGTAGGATGAGTTGGAACTAAGGTTAACAACTCAGTGTATGTGACGCACAGAAAGTGAGCGCAAAAGTTCAGTATTAGGATGAAGAAGACGTGACAGATTCAAAAGAAATTCAGGAGATAAAATGGAGTTGATTTAACAGGATATGCAGCGGAAGAAACGAAAGTCTCAGGGAATAAATGGGTTTACTGTACATATGAGTAAAGTCTCAAAATTAATTTGAACGTATAGAGGTAGATCTCTCAAATGACACCAATTCTGAAGCAAGACTATGCCCTTTACGATTCCCGGAGACAACACAAATAACGCACAAGTTTCTTTGGAAAATTCGGCGGTATTGGTCCCCGCTACCAACTGAAACTCAGTTCCTATTACATTTTCTGTGGCAAAAACAACACAGCTTCAGGAACTGGAAGTGAAAACTGAAAGTGTTAGTCGCTTAGTTGTGTCCGACTCTGCGACTATTCTCCACGCAAAAATACAGGAGTGGGTTGTCATCTCAGAGATCGAACTCGGGACTCCTGCATTGCAGGCGGATTCTTTAACCCGTCTGAGTCACCAGGGAAGACCTGAGGAATTGAAGGGGAGTCTATTTTGGTAATTACGCTGTGTCCCCAACACCGACAGTCTCACCTTAAAAAAAGCAGTCCTTTCGCATTTCACCTGAAAAGCAATGACCAGAGCCTCGCTTTTGAAACAATGGGGAGAAATCAGAACGTCACACACCGTCCCTTTCTGCTACTCTGAACGCAGCCGTGAGAGGCTCAATGCCGACTAGCACAAGGCGGACGATCCAAGCCGGCCGGGGTATACACGACGGGCCTCCGGGGAGCACAAGCGATGAAGACCAGGCCCAGGGGCCTGAGCTGAAAGGGCAACTCCCAAGGACCAAGGCGTGGATTACCTGTCGGGGATGTGGTTTCCGCCCTTCTTCTTGGCTGACGAATGTCCAGAAAAGACGCGATCCTGGTCCCAGTGACCACCGGCATGATGCCACTGGTTCATGTGACCCCCAAGATGCCGCGCACGCACCGCCAAAGGTGCAAAAGCCGCCAGCCCAGAGACCCGGGTGCCGGCACGGCCCCAAACCGGAAACGCCTAAGAAGCAACCCAGGCAGCGCCAGGATTTCCTTCTATTGCGCATGCGCCACCGCCTGTCGCGATGACGTCATCACGACAGCTGACTGAGAGTCTTGGTCCGTAAACAGGACTCCGGCTCAATGGCCTCGTTACCCAGAGGCGGGTTGCACAGGTCCTTGATTTCTTGTGTGCACCCTTCAGAATATCAACAGTGCGGGACATGGAGAGTTTTCCCACTCTCCCAGTGCTTTGTGTGGCGCTTTCAGCTATTTTCCAAGTGCTTACATTCACACTTGTGTATACGTATTTGTGCCTAATGGCTCAGATAAACCCATGACACCACTTTAATGGCAGATAGCGAAAAGGAACTAAAAAGCCTCTTGATGAGGGTGAAAGAGGAGAGTGAAAAAGCTTGCTTAACAGTCCCATCACTTCATGGCAAATAGAAGGGAAAGGTGAAAGCAGTGACAGATTTCTTCTTGGGCTCTTCTGGACAGCTACACGTAAAAAAGTGAAATTAGAACACTTTCTAACACCATACACAAAGATAAACTCAAAATGGGTTAAACACCTAAATGTAAGACCAGAAACTATAAAGCCCTTAGAGGAAAACATAAGTAGAATACTCTTTGACATAACTCACAGTGAGATCCTCTATGACCCACCTCCTAGAGTAATGGAAATAAAAACACAAACAAATGGGGTCTAATTAAAGTTAAAAGTTTTTGCATAGGAAAGGAAACCATAAGCAAGATTAAAATACAAACCTCAGAATGGGAGAAAATAATTGCAAATGAAACAACTGACAAAGGATTAATCTCCAAAATATACAAGCAGCTCAGGCAGCTCAATATCAGAAAAACATATAGCCCAATAAAAAATGGGCAGAAGATCTAAATTAAACATGTGAAAAATGCTCAACATTGCTCATTATTAGATAAGTGCAAATCAAAACTAAAATGAAGTGTCACCTTATTACTGTCAGAATTGACATCACCAAAAAATCTACAAGCAATAAATGCTGGAGAGGACGTTGAGAAAAAGGAACCCTCTTGCATTGCTGGTGGGAATGTAAGTTGATATAGCCACTGTGGAGAACAGTAAGGAGATTTTTTTTAAAAACAGAAATAAAACCATCATATGACCCAGAAATCCCACTACTGGGCATATACCTTGAGCAAACCACAGTTCTAAAAGACACATGAACCCCAGTGTTCTTAGCAGTACTATTTACAATAGCCAGGACATGGAAGCAACCTAGATGTTCATCAACAGATGAATGGATAAAGAAATTATGGTACATCTATATAATGGAATATTACTCAACCATAAAAAGAATGAATTTATCAGTTCTCAAGAGGTGTATGAACCTAGTGCCTATTATACAAGTGAAGTAAGTCAGAAGGAGAAAAACAACTGTCATGTATTAACATATACATATGGAATCTAGAAAAATAGTAGTGATGAACATCTTTGTAGGGTAGTAATACAGGCTCAGATGTACAGAACAGACTTGTGGACACAGTGGGTGATGGAGAGGGTGGGGTGAATTAAAAGCATAGCATTGAAACATGTACACTACCAAAGGTGAAATAGATAACCAGTGAGATTTGCTGTATGATGCAGGGAGCTTGACCTCATGCTGTGTGACAGCCTAGAGAGGTGACATGGGATGGAAAGTGGAAAGGAAGTTCAAGAGGGAGGGGACATACGTATAGCTATGGCTGATCCATGTTGCTGTATGGCAGAAACCAACACAACATTGTAAAGCAATTATATTCCAATTAAAAATAAATAAATTTTAAAAATAAAAAAATAAGACCTAAGGTCAGGGAAGAGTTGATGTTCCAAAGTGTTGAACTCTTTAATTTCTTCTTCCTACATGTAAGATTCTCTTAGAGGATAAGATGATGCTGAGATTGCAAGCTAAAGTTAAATGACTGGAACTAGGGAAACCAAATAAGTTACTTAGGTTTGGTGGAATCAGGAAAAGCCCAACTCATAGTTTCCCTAAGTAGAACTAAATATTGGAGCAGAACATTTTAATATGTAAACATTTTATTGCTACCAAAATTGGTCTTACTGCATTTCACTCTATCTCACACCATCCACCCAAACCTGCAGCAGTCATGAGTCCCTTGATATCCATAGGAATATGGAGAAAGAGAGACTTGTTCGGCTTGCAGGTATTTAGTATATATTGTTAGCCTCACACCACATACTAGAATCATGGAAATAGGCCATCTGAAGTATGAAGCTTAGGGGGAAAAACCTTGATATACACTGAAAATCCTAAGCCACATCTGTACACCACACCGTTCACAATTTCTTGTCAGTTAAGTATCATCCCCCATATATTTCATAACAGGGAAACAAGCGTATAAATTAAATGTGTATTTTCAAAGATCCCATCTATGAGAAACCTTCTTGGTATTAGCAAAGTCCCCAGATAGATTGCTCTTTGCACCCCTGAAAGCTTACTACCAAGGAAAATGAATAGAACCATAGATTCCCTTCTTCAAATCAGCTTACCCCACATATAAGTCATTAGCAACTCAGCCATAACTCACATTATCAAAATCACAAGAGTGGTTAGTGAGAAAAGCACTAACCGGGGGGAAAAAGCAGAGGCACTCCAGGCTGAGTCAGGCTGACAGCAGACAGTGGCTCCTTCCACTTGGGTGCGCAGTGCAACTCAATAGAATGCCTTTTTCACAGATGCTGTTTAAAGTTTTCCACAAAATCCATCAGGCCAAGTTAGTTCATGATGCTTCAAAATAAACATGCAGTATGCCATACAACAGTATGCTCCTTATAAGCTACTGCAAGTTCACTAATCAGTTGCTCAAAATAAACATGCAGCAGTTGTAAGGCACACTTATTTTGAAGGCATGTTTATGTTGTGTGAGTTATGGCTGAGTTGCTAATGACTTATATGTGGGGTAAACTGATTTGAAGGAGGGCTACAGTCCACGGGGTCGCAAAGAGTTGGACACGACTGAGTGACTTCACACACACACACACACACACACACACACACACACACACGCCTTACAACGCTGGATTCCTTACAAAATATGACAAAGAAAGAACCATGCAGGCAAAACCAGAGCATTTAAAAAACAGTCTGTATTCCATAAAAACACCAGTGAATGATATAAATAAGGTAATATGACATAAAATGAAAAATACATGTAAGATTATTCTTTTTAGTGTACAGAATTCATGGCAGTTGCTGCACTATCTAGCTACATAAATATATCTGTATCTAAAATTGTTGGTTCTGTTAATACAAAGTGAGGCCAAAGTGTGTCCACTTGCTTCTCACAGAAATTGAAAACTCTACATGACTCTCTTTTAACCTGTGCCCTTTCACCTTACCAGCACCCCGCCCCCAGCCTATTTTCCACAAATGTCCTCTTCTATCTCTAATTCTCCTGTTCATTTCGTCTGGCCTCACATCCAAGCATGCAAGAGAGAATCCCAGAGGCTCAAGATTCTAGAGTGGCTGTTTGCAAAGGGGAGGAGGCTACAGCAACTGCCACCCTGGATATACTTACGTGGGAAGGAAAAGGGACAGTATCCAGAATGCCTCTCATATATAAAAGAGCTGGATGGCAGGATGCTTGTGTGGCCCAAGGAACCAGAGGTAGCAAATTACGGTCAAAGAATTGCAACCAAAGGCTGCAAGAGAAAAGGTCTGCAACCAGCTGTGTGTCCTAGCTCTCTGGTATTTGCTTCCATTGGGCCGAGTCTATTTTGTGAAGCATCAAGCACTGAAAAGAAGACTCCTGGTGCGAGAAGTTGACAGGAAGTAACAAGCAAGACAGTAAGAATGCAAGATCAAGAGTTGTCCCAGAAACAATGCCTAAAACAACAACAACAACAAAAGTGGAGGGCAGAAGAGAAATGCAAGTCCGACCTGGCCCAGCCCAAGAGAAGGAAGGGTCAAGGAGACGAAACTAAGAGAGAAGAGCCTTGGACCACATCATTCTCCACAAGGTGCACTCACCAGCTTCGCCCTACTCTTGAACGAAGTTACGAAAAGAGCTTCTTAATCCCTTCCTTTGCTCCTTAAAAGCTACTGCAAATTCACTAATGTAACAGACTGATAGGATTTCAGAACAACTATAATAATTCAAACTGGATGGCTCTTTCCTTCTTCTCTAAGGTTATTAATTAACCAATACATGTAACTGTAAGTGCATAACATAAAATATAATGCTACGTAGAATATAAGTAACTATGTTAATTATATTAATGAGCATCTATAAGAATCGTTGCAATGATTTCCTTCATTGAAGAGCTTGAGGGAAGTCTGTCTTGGAGGACTTTACCTCCCCGGAGCTCAAACATTTAGGTGTTTCCTACACCTTTTTTCTGCATCCAATCCTGTCTTCTTATTGGCGATCTGACTTCCCTATTGGCTGTATCATACCTTTAAACTGCCCACTTTGTGACATCATCCTCCCACCAAATCTACTACCACCTGGTAGAATCTTGGGGTTTCCATGGAGTTGTCTGTAAATAAATTTGGATCATCGCAAGTGACCAGTGACCAGTGACCAGTGACCAGTGACCTTTGTACTGGACACACGTTCACTTGGCTGCAGTTATTCCAGACATCCTCTTGTATCATCTCCTCCTCCCTTGTATCTGCAGTTAATTTTTCCTCTTCTTCTCTGACCATGTCAGGTATGGAAAGAAACTTTGTAAAGTTTTTCATTAGATTTTTTTTTTCTGCCTGTAAGTTTAGTAGTAGATTCAAAATGAATAATGAAGGAAAGTATGGAACTAGAAATCTGGAGACCTAATTTTAGTTTTGACTTGGACATTTACTATCTCTCTGACTTTGAACACTATCCACTTGCTTCTCACAGAAATTGAAAACTCTACATGACTCTCTTTTAACCTGTGCCCTTTCACCTTACCAGCACCCCGCCCCCAGCCTATTTTCCACAAATGTCCTCTTCTATCTCTAATTCTCCTGTTCATTTCGTCTGGCCTCACATCCAAGCATGCAAGAGAGAATCCCAGAGGCTCAAGATTCTAGAGTGGCTGTTTGCAAAGGGGAGGAGGCTACAGCAACTGCCACCCTGGATATACTTACGTGGGAAGGAAAAGGGACAGTATCCAGAATGCCTCTCATATATAAAAGAGCTGGATGGCAGGATGCTTGTGTGGCCCAAGGAACCAGAGGTAGCAAATTACGGTCAAAGAATTGCAACCAAAGGCTGCAAGAGAAAAGGTCTGCAACCAGCTGTGTGTCCTAGCTCTCTGGTATTTGCTTCCATTGGGCCGAGTCTATTTTGTGAAGCATCAAGCACTGAAAAGAAGACTCCTGGTGCGAGAAGTTGACAGGAAGTAACAAGCAAGACAGTAAGAATGCAAGATCAAGAGTTGTCCCAGAAACAATGCCTAAAACAACAACAACAACAAAAGTGGAGGGCAGAAGAGAAATGCAAGTCCGACCTGGCCCAGCCCAAGAGAAGGAAGGGTCAAGGAGACGAAACTAAGAGAGAAGAGCCTTGGACCACATCATTCTCCACAAGGTGCACTCAACCAGCTTCGCCCTACTCTTGAACGAAGTTACGAAAAGAGCTTCTTAATCCCTTCCTTTGCTCCTTAAAAGCTACTGCAAATTCACTAATGTAACAGACTGATAGGATTTCAGAACAACTATAATAATTCAAACTGGATGGCTCTTTCCTTCTTCTCTAAGGTTATTAATTAACCAATACATGTAACTGTAAGTGCATAACATAAAATATAATGCTACGTAGAATATAAGTAACTATGTTAATTATATTAATGAGCATCTATAAGAATCGTTGCAATGATTTCCTTCATTGAAGAGCTTGAGGGAAGTAAATCTGTCTTGGAGGACTTTACCTCCCCGGAGCTCAAACATTTAGGTGTTTCCTACACCTTTTTTCTGCATCCAATCCTGTCTTCTTATTGGCGATCTGACTTCCCTATTGGCTGTATCATACCTTTAAACTGCCCACTTTGTGACATCATCCTCCCACCAAATCTACTACCACCTGGTAGAATCTTGGGGTTTCCATGGAGTTGTCTGTAAATAAATTTGGATCATCGCAAGTGACCAGTGACCAGTGACCAGTGACCAGTGACCTTTGTACTGGACACACGTTCACTTGGCTGCAGTTATTCCAGACATCCTCTTGTATCATCTCCTCCTCCCTTGTATCTGCAGTTAATTTTTCCTCTTCTTCTCTGACCATGTCAGGTATGGAAAGAAACTTTGTAAAGTTTTTCATTAGATTTTTTTTTTCTGCCTGTAAGTTTAGTAGTAGATTCAAAATGAATAATGAAGGAAAGTATGGAACTAGAAATCTGGAGACCTAATTTTAGTTTTGACTTGGACATTTACTATCTCTCTGACTTTGAACACTTTGGAGAAGTCACTGTCTCACAAGATCTGTTTTTTCCTCATCTAATGTTACATCTAGTGTTACATTAGGATGCTACATTGGTCTATCTCCTGGTCCTTTCCTTTTCAATATTGAATCTCAAAGGGGACCCATGTAGAACATGAAATCAGAGACTCCTCAAGAGGGTTTCAACAGAAACAGAGAAGCCAGGTGGTGCAGAAAATAAGCACTATATACTGAGTTGTTTCACCCATAATGGTTACCCTCGGTTAATATTTCAGCCTTAGTATTTTAAATTTAGTGCTGCTCAAAAAGTAATATTCCCTTGTTTTTGGAGTTTTCTACCTAAATGAGTTGAAAAGAGAAAACAGGGAGAGAGGATGGAGAGCTAACGGGAGGCGTGTAGTCAAACATTCGGAAGTTTAGGACTGTCTTCATCAGCAGAGGCCAATGGGAACCAAGAGGAAGGAGCAAATACAAGAATGAGGAGAGGAAGCAAGGAGGAGTTCTCAGGAAAAAAGTAGTTTGGGATGGAATGTTGACGGGATCCAAGATTTTGAATTAAAGCAGAAACAGCACAGAGGACAATCTGCTTAGAGCAGGGCAAAATACCGTTGATTTTCACAGATGCTTCAATTAATAGACGAGGAAGGAAAGTAAGGCCAGAATAAGGTATCACCAGGAAAAATAGCTTATCAGGAAGGTCATACTCAGTGTTTTTCTTTTATTGCCTCTCTCAACACAGATGGCAATTGACAGTTTTGAATATATATACTTTAGAAATATGTTTTAGAAATGATATTTCCTATAAACAAGAAACAAAAGTGATTATCTAGGGGGCTGATTTTCAGTGTTTCATTCATTCTAACTTTGAAACTATTAGACATTTTACCAATTAAAAATAACATTGTAAAATGATATTTTCTAACTGAAATCAGAAGGACTAATTCTTTTGTGTGATAGCAGGTTCTAAGTCAAGGTTGCTTTTCATCTTTACAATTACTTCCTTCCTAACACAGAGAGCACATTGATCAACAGCCATCATCCATTTTTAGAGCTTGGCTACCTAAGAAGAAAAAGAAAAAGGCAAACCCTGCATCTCTAATTCCACATATAGGGAATTCCCTGGTGGTCCAGTGGTTAGGACTCGGTGCTTTCACTGCCAGACTGCACAGTGCTGCTAGGGAAAAAAAAAAAAAATCTGCATTTATATAAAATATTGTTGTGGAGTCCTTTGGATTTTCCTACATTTAAAATCTTTGTAAACTGGATATTAGTGAAGATGGTTCCTTCAGGTTTTGGAATATCATCCTTCTGGATGTTGAATATGATTATAATCTAAGTTCTAGGATAAATATGAAAACCGTCTTGATACTTTTTAAGTTTTCCTCTCTGCTTATGACAGTTATATTCATTGAAATATATATTTTTACTAGACTTAGTACCTGTTACTTGCTGCATAAAAATATGAATGAGCCCAATAATGAAATTCTTTTATACATTATTTTATTGTCTACTTTGTACCATTTTTTTAAACTGAAATAATTGTCTACATATATTGGGCTACCTATACATTCACATTTATTGCATTCTGTTGCTTGCTATGCATTTTTTATAGATATATCTTCTCTGCCAGTATGTACTGGCTAGGAAATCATTCAAAGTCACCTTCTGTTGTGTCTTTTCATTAATAGTATTTACCAAGATAAAATGAGTAATATTCACTCATAATATTGTATATATGATACAGAACTTCATTTATCATGAAACTTATTATGCTTTAACACTTGCCACATACTGAAGTTTTCATATCTATATTATACATATATATATATACATTAATACATTTTTCATGACTTTTCTGTCTTTCTAGAACTTATTAAATCTTCCTCCATATAAATCATATGTAATATATCATTTATTCATGTATTATTATTTATGTAATGTATTAATGATTCATGTTTACTTATTACTGCTATTATTATTTTTGTTGTGATAACCACTCTATACATAAGTATTCTGAAACTCAGAAAGTTAAATAACTTTTTTCATTCAAAAGGCAGTTCAGAAATTCACTTTCAGATAATCATTTTGAGGTGGGATGAGAAGTCAGGCTTGAAGAGGGTAAAGATGATCCTTTAAATTTATCACTGGTCTCTAGGTAACAGTGAGGGAAATGTGCAAGCAAAGTGAGACACTAAAGATTACAATAGTTAATAGCTCTACTGTTTTCAAATGGACAAAAGAATGCCTACATTATAAGCGGAATTTCTCCTGGTTTCTGGCCGTATCATGCTCGGATCGGCATCCTGACAAGAAAGTCAGGATACTTAGATTCTGAAACCTGATGATGTTACTAACATAACGAGAGAACTTGAACAAGTCGTCTGAACTCTCTTAGCCTCAGTTTCCTTACTCATGAAATGAAACTATGAGAACAGAAGTTCTCTAAGGACCCCCTAGTTCTAAAATGCTTCAGTTCTAGCAAACAGCATGCAAGTCAATACTAGAGCAGGCTTAAGGGAAAGATAGGGCAGGAAGGAGGATATTTCCTGCCTGGAGAACAAGGTCTGAATCACATCACTTGGGTCTTCTGCACAATGTATGCCCAAGATGGGGGCACAGGTAGTCAACATAAGGAAGTGTCAAACTGCTCCAACCCCTACAGCCATCAAAACTGCCTGATTTTTGGTTTCTCAGGAAGTATTGATATTAGAGGTGTCTGATAGCAAGAACCTTAAGATAATGCTGTTCCTCAAACGCAGTGAGAATTTATCAATCTCACTCATCTTTTTCTTACCCTCTTGTTCTTCAGAAAAATTCCAAAATCCATCTGTACTTGGAACCCAGAATTCTCTGCAGCTCTCTCCTCCTGTGGTGAGCAATGCAGCTTCCCTCACAGAAAGTGCCTGCAACTTCTCCAGGGTCTCTGCTCCAGCCCTCAGTTCAGCATGGCTATTGCCAGCGGGCTCTGACACCTTTTTCCAGCCACTCATGAGTAGTGCCTACCTTTACCAACATTCCAGCACAACTATGTTATCTGGAGTCACTGGCCAGAGCCAGCGCTCCACTTCAGCTGCTTCCTGTCCGGGTATTTTGGAGTGGGACATCACAGGAAGCACTGAAAGGAAGTCTTCTTCACTTGGAGACTTCACTGTGACAGTCATTGACCAAGACACAGCTGTTTCCTCCGTGTCTATGGCAGCCCAGTATGACAAAACATTAGACATCAATAGCATGGTCCCTCTATATCCATCTCTTTCTGCCAGCCTTGTTCAGGGAACACCATCTCAGATTCCAAATCAGGGACACAGCCTGTCACTTCCCCACCAGGGAAGAGGCCAGGTATATTACTATCACCAAGGCACAATGGGGCCTTTACTATCTGAAGAACTTGGCCCCTGCCTGCAGTCCTATAGCTCTGTGTCATATGCAGGAAGCAGGACCTCTGCCCAACCAGAAATGGTCATGGTACTAAAGGAGATTCAGCCCACAAATATCCTACCATCAGCTTCTACCTCTGGAATCTACTACTCTGTGTCTGCTCAGCCCATCACAGACACAGGTTTTCAAGGTGAGTACAAACAGCAAGAAAGTAGAATGAGCCTGGCATTCAAAAAATGGGGTCAAATCTACAGCTGGGAAGTGGTGTATAGACAGATAGAATTTAGATCCTGGGACTTTAATAACCACTACGTTTGCTCGGTGCTCTCTGTTTTTAGACTGTATATGAGAACACCTAACGCAGGTGGAAGGTTGCACACTGTAAAGGTCATTCATGCTACATGTAAGAGAACCATAGTTCAGTCCAGTGGCTCAGTTGTGTCCGACTCTTTGCAACCCCACGGACTGCAGCACACCAGGCCTCCCTGTCCATCACCAGCTCCTGGAGCTCAAACTCACGTCCATTGAGTTGGTGATGCCATCCAGCCATCTCATCCTCTGTCGATCCCTTCTCCTCCTGCCCTCAATCTTTCCCAGCATCAGGGTCTTTTCAAATGAATCAGCTCTTTGCATCAGATGGCCAAAGTATTGGAGCTTCAGCTTCAACATTAGTCCTTCCAATGAATATTAAGGACTGATTTCCTTTAGAATGGACTGATTGGATCTCCTTGCAGTTCAAAGGACTCTCGAGAGTCTTTCCAACACCACAAGCACATACCCAAAGGTACCACGTTTTTCACTGCTCTAGTTGATCAGTGCCCCCCGTACTACCATGCTGTGTCACCCCCTTCCCTGATCTATTGCTATAGTCTTCTTGGGAGGTGTTTCAGAACTCTTATTATGATAGTGCCAGTTTAACTGTCCCTCACTTCCTTACTTTGCACCAAGACTTAAGAGCTTGTGGTCTGAAATCCTGTCCGGAGCAGGCAGGCTGAAGATTCTTTGTTTATATATTTCATCAGGAAGAGCTCTACTCCTTCTCATAGTTCATGGTGTGAAGCATTTTTAGTCTCTCAGGAAAGCAGGGAGAATTGAAAGGACTCTACATGAGAATGCTAGGCTTTGTAAGACATGTTATATTAAAAATATGACTCATTTTAATTTGGCTTATAAGATCCCTATGGAATACAAAGAAAGCTAAAAATCAGTAACATCAAATGATCACCAGTAAGAATTAGAACAGTCACCTCTTAGCTCCTAGGATAAGACAGTGTCCACCATCCTTAAAACTAGGTAGTAGAAATGCCTTGCCCATCATTGAAAGGTACATGATTACTGTGCTGGTGTCTGAGGGTGGAGGGAGCGTCTCACTCACCAGGGACTGACTTCTTCCTTGATTCCTCTATAGTGATGGAGACTTCCCTGAGGATGGAAAATTCCCTGGGATTGCAACCTCCAAGCCAGACATTTTGTCTGTCAGAAACCTCAGAATTCTCCAGGTCCTGCATTAGCAGAAATATTCAGATACTTGAGAATAATCCACCACTTGAACTTGGGGACATTTCAATGACAGCTCCAGTCCAGAGTGCCAGTAATCTCCTGGCACTGCCTCCAGTTCCAAGCCAGGAACAAACAGAGAATAAGAATTTGGATGACATTAAAACTAAGTTTCCAAAGCCTCTGGATGATGCTTACCAGATTCCAATAGAAAACCAAGATCCTCCACTAGTCCCTTTAGAAATCTCTGATATTCACGAGCTCCTGGCCAGCATTGAGCCCCTCAGCCAAAAGGAGCAACTTGTTTCTGAAAATGTGAATCTGGGAAAGAATAGCCTGAGTTTTGAGGACTTAGGGACACTTGAAAATGGGTTTGAATCCAGCAGTGGCTTTGCAGACATTGCTACACTGGTAGAGGATATTCACCTTCCCCAGTTCTTTCATTCTTTGAAAGACCTTGATCAATCCGAAGCTCCAAAGTTGATCATAGCTAAAGATACCAATGCTGTTAAGGTGAATCAGGTGCAGGAAAAGCCAAATGTCATAAAGGCACCCTCTGATCAACCCAGGAAGAACAAACATAAAGCCTCTGAGTCTGTCAGTGATGCTCCCAAGGCCAAAATCCAGCCAAAGAACCCAGAGTGCCTGTTAGGGGGAGAAGTGATTATATGCAATGTTGCAGTCAGTGACAAGGCTCCTGTGAACACAGCCAAACAGCCGAACAGCAAAACTCAGAAAGCTGCATCTGGCAGGATCAACAAAACTAAGAGCCGTGGGCAGGAAAAGACCAAGCGAACCCGAGGAAACAAGAAGGCTGAAGAGAATAAGCCATCAGGGAACAAAGTCAAGGCAGAGGAAAAGCCAAGCATCCCCAAGATGAAGCGAAAGAGAAATCAACCTGACTTTAGCCAAGAGATCTTTAAAAAGCCTCGAAGCTGCCTAGGCATGCACATGCTGGAGTCTGTGCAGGTTTTTCATGCACTGGGGAAGAAGAATGATAAGAAAACTGGACTCAATTCCTCTCGGGTCCTAGGAAATTCAAGCAACCTAAAGACCCTCAGCCACCCTCTGCTATCAAGTCATGGCTCAATACCCCATGTGAGGGTAAAGGTCCTGAGAAAACTCAAGTCAAAGCCCAGAAACCAGATGATAGTGCTGCAAAAGAGAGTCTATCTCCTTCGCAGTATGAGCTGCCTCCTCCTGGGAAGGTCAAGTTAATACCTTTGCCTTTTCCTACCTTGGACAAGCCTCAGGCTCGACCTGTTCCTCGGAGGCCACAGTCTCTGGCCTCATATCGGCCTGCTGTGGCTTATCCTGCCTGTCCTGGTTCTACTAACTCAGCTCAACCTGCTGCAGTCAATGCATCCCGGGCAGCTCCTGCATCTTTGCCAGGTCCTGCCAAACCAGCTCAGACAACTGTGACCAATCCAACCCGACCAGGTTTGACCAAACCTACCCGACCTAGCATCCCTCAGCCTGCAGCTCCTCAGCCTGTACCCTACAGAACTTCATCTTGCACTTCTCTCCAGCGGGAGTCTGTTCCCCCTGCTGTGACCAAGCACCAGTCCCCACCCAAGCCTCAGAGCCAATTTCTACTCCAAGACTTCCGCTTCCAACCCATTCCTTGGAGGAAACCCAATGTTCCTGAGCCAGTAATGTCAAAGCCCATCACAAAAGAGCAGCGGCCAGAGCGGGAGGCCATGAAGAGGCAGGCTCAACTGGAGCGTGAGAATGCTGCTAAATACACCTCTTTGGGGAAAGTGCAATATTTCATTGAGAGGGAAAAAGAGATGGAAATTGCTCAATACTATGGGTATGTCATGTAAGAGCTGCTAGGATTGTTGGTGCCACCTGGGGTACCAGTTGTTTTTCCATATATAGATAGATATAAATTTCTCTATTTATTCTGATATATTTTAAAACTTAAAACTGAACAAATATAATAGAATTAGTAGACAAATAATAAAGAAGACTTTTGAATTTGAGATAATGTTAACTGTGCCTTTTATTTATTTATTTAATTTTTTTTTGGTTGGGGCAGGAATCAAAGTCTGCACAGGAAAGGAAGACTGAATGTTGGATGAGAGAAGGAGGGGAAAAGGTGTGAAACCTGAGGAAAGAGGAAGGGACTTGGCCCAGGGCTAGGAAGACCAAGAGATTTTATGGATTTATAAAAGGAAGCAGGAGTCGGGGAAATGGTAGAAGTAAAATGTAGGATCTGAGGTTAAGGTTGAAAGAACAAAATTTGAGTAGAGTTGAAAATGACAGAGGATGAGTCTAGTTTGACAAGGAGAGACTGAAAAACTGTCTCCTTGGGATTGGCCTTATGTCTCACCACCACCAGATAGGTATTTCAAGAGGTTCAGCACACCACTCTGAAAGGTCTGCATTACCTAAGTGTGATGACAGAGGGGAACTGGGAAGTCTACCAGGTGAGTGGCACAGGCTCTCTTCTTATCTTGGCAGCTGACAAGCGGGCGAGGGCCAAGTGAACTGCTGCAGCACGAGGCTCCGGAACAGGGCCTGGGAGAGGGCACCGTTTACGCAACACCTAGGCACCAGGGCAGCAATACACTGTTGAGTGAACCCTGGCAGCAACAGGCAAGGCCAGTACTCACCTGCCACTGCTCTTCGTGAGGTTCAGCAACAGGCTGAAGTCACATCACATGTGGAGGGACAAGGCCTCATCTGAGGCCCAAAGGCCCCCCAAAGTCCTCAGTATTTGGAAGTTCCAGTAGGCTGCCAACCTGGCTTTTAGAGCATAGCATCCGGAGGTTTCTGGTGGAAGAGACCAAACTTCTGCAGGGGCCGAAACGTTAACTTGAGGGGCTTCCTCCATTGACCCATGCCCGTGCTGCCTTCTCTAAAGAACGCCATTAAAACATCGCCATCAACTGAAGCGCACGAGAAAAATCCTCTCCAAGTGTCCATTTTCAAGAGCGAGAGCGGTAGGCACATGCGCAGTAGGTCGCTGCTCCTGCAGCCACAGGTTCCAGGTATCCTGCAGTCCAGAGATTCCTTGGGAGGCAGCTCAAGGGAGTGCAGATGAGGAGGTGGGGTGGCAGGGGTGGGGGGTGAGTGAGGGGAGGGCGGCAGAGTCGGGGGCTAGGGTTAATGTGGGCCAGGGGTTGGAGAGAGTGGCAGAGGGTGGGCCTGAAAAGGAGGGAGAGATGGAAAGAGTGGATAGTGACTATAGGAAAACTGGCGGTTTTCATTTGTAAATTATTTTATTGAGATATGAGTCACATATCTTAAAATTAGCCTTTTGAAACTCCAGCTTCAGTGCCATTTACAACATTCACAGGCCTCTGCATGCAGTCATCACCAGTATCTAACCCATCACATTTTCATCACCCTCCAAAGAAACCCTCTTAACCATCAGCAGGCCCTCCTCATCCCCTCTTCCGTCAGCCCCTGCAACCATCAATTTACTTTGTGTCTCTATGGTTTGCCCTTTTCTGGACACTGCATGTATATGAAATAATATAAATGCGACCAGTGTGTCTGGCTTCTCTCAGTGTCATGTCTTCAAGTTCATCCATGGTGCAGTTTGTGTTAGTGTGTCATTCCTTTTTATGACTGTATAATCCAACATAAAAATCCTTTCATCCATTGGTGAACATTTGGGTGGTTTCCACGAATAATTTCCATTTATCGAGAGTTTATTTTGTGCCAGGCAGCACCAGGATAAATTATTGACCCTATTTTACAGATACAGAGGTTTGGAGAGTGGGAAGAATTTGCCCAAGATTAAGAGCTAGCAACTGGGGGAGCTGGGGTTAGAACTCAGGCAGACTTCACACGACAAAACGTTTGAACAGGTACACAAGCGTGTTCAATGTAAATTCACCCTATTCCCTAAGTTCTGCAGCCACACATGTCCCTCCTCAGAGATTTGCTTCCAGAGAAATATTTATACCCCAACATGTATATATCACAATTTATTGACTAATCTGTCTCACAGATTTGAGATGTCACCTTTATGGTAAAATAGATTCTTCTACATATTTATATTACTCTTTAGAGATTGTCCTCTTTTTTGCCTTTTTAAAATATTTCCCATTTCTCTAGAATTCTTTGCATCTTATTTAAAAAATTTTTCTCTTTTTTGGGTTTCTTGGTGGCTCAGGGGTAAAGAATATGCCTGCCAGTGCAGGATACAAGGGTTCGATCCCCGGCCCAGGAGGATCCCTCATGCTATGAAGCAGCGGAGCCCATGTGCCATAACCATTGCACCTGTACTCCACAGCAAGAGAAGCCACCACAGTGAGAAGCCTGCACCCTGCAGCAAAAGTTAAACCCTGCTTACCACAACCAGGGCTTCCCTGGTGGCTCAGAGGTTAAAGCGCCTGCCTGCAGTGCTGGAGGCCTGGGTTCTATCCCTGGGTCGGGAAGATGCCCTGGAGGAGGAAATGGCAACCCACTCCAGTATTCTTGCCTGGGAAATCCCATGGACACAGGAGCCTGGTGGTTAAAAAGAGTCGGACAGGTCTGAGCGATTTCACTTTCACTTTCTTTACCACAACTAAAGAATAGCTTGTGCAGCAACAATAAATAAATAAAATTATGAAATTTTTCTCCTTTTCTTGTTTCTATTAAGACATTATATACACTTGTATTATTTTAAATGGACTTCATTTGTGAATTTATTTCTTTTGAGTTCTGTCCTATTCTGTTATCTTACCTAATTCTAATTTATACTGCTTTTTCATCTTTTATTATGGTAAAACATACATAAAATTGATTATTTCAACCATTTTTAAGTATACAGTTCAGTGACATTAAATGAATTCATGATTTGTGTAACCATCACCACTATCCAAATTCAAAATAATTATATCAAAACATTGAGCAGGACCTCAAAAAGATGGGCCCAGCAGAATAGTTTTTGAATCTCCCCAAACCCTTTCATGGAAATAGATCCAACAAATACCCACAGGTGGCATTTATCAGCATTTACTATTTCTGGAACTTTTTCACCATCCTCAACAGAAACTCTGTAACCATTAAATAGTAACTTCCCATTCCCTTCATGATCCATTTCTTTCATTTTTTGCATCATTTTTCCTACTGTCTTTTCACCCACTTTGAAATGATAGGCTACAGTTTTGATCTGTTTTGTGGCCCTATCTTTTCCAACTTGCTTTTATTGTCTGAAGAGATGACATTCTGCTTTCCTTACACTGCTTTTGTATGAGATTTAATCCCAGTCCTTTTCTGCTATTTGCTTTTAGGTGAAACCAGTTTTAAAACACTTCAAAAGGGAGATGTGAGGCAACCTGGAAATAGGTTCTTCTTAGCGGTTCCATCGATATTTCACCTGTTCTGGAGTAACTAACTTTTGCAGGAGGCATAAACCAGTGGGCTTTATCATTAGACACCATACAGAGAAGGACCCCATGAAAGCTTAGCAAAATGGTTTAGTTAAATGATTTTACCCAAGATGATCACACACCAGCTCCAGGAAACTCAGTGAACTACAGACAAGGTGTAAGGGCATCCTTCCTTCTCTCTGCCTTAGCTCTCAATGGTTCGTCACCTACATGTTATAAGCAATTATTATTTGGTTTCTATTCATAACTACTATCAGAAGACATAGTATCCGTGGGCCTGATCACACCACTCTGATACGATATTCTTCTTCATTTTGACTTCTTGCCCATCAGCAGGAACCTGGTTTATTTTTGTTCTCCTTTCACCACAGCCTGGTAATTTTTGTGAATGACTCAGTTTCACCAGAGACTGAGGGAGCTTCTAGTTTCTCAGCAACTGCTACCCATGGGATGTGGTTTTGGCCGCTCTGTTTCCAGGAGAGGGTTTTGATGCTGCTGCTCAGTCACTAGGTCATGTCCGACTCTTTGTGACCCCTGAACTGCAGCACTCCAGGCTTCCCTGTCCTTCACTATCTCCTGGAGTTTGCGCAAACTCATGTTCATTGAGTCAATAATGTCATTCAACCATCTTATCCTCTGTCACCCCCTTCTCCTCTTGCCTTCAATCTTTTCCAGCATCAGGGTCTTTTCCAATGAGTCAGCTCTCTGCATAAGGTGGCCAAGGTATTGGAGCCTCAGCTTTAGCACCCAGTCCTTGCAATGAATATTCAGGGTTGATTTCCTTTAAAATTGATTGATCTCCCTGCAGTCCAAGGGACTCTCAAGAGTCTTCTCAAACACCACAGTTTGAAAGCATCAATTCTTTGGCGCTCAACCTTCCTGATGGTCCACTTCTCACATCCATATGTGGCTAGCGGAGAAGCCATAGCTGTGACTTATACAGACCTTTGCTGGCAAAGGGATGTCTCTGCTTTTTAATATGCTGTCTAGGTTTGTCATAGTTTTTCTTCCAAGGAGCAAGCATCTTTTAATTTTGTGGTTGCAGTCACCATCCACAGTGATTGTGGAGCCCAAGAAAATGAAATCTGACACTGTTCCCACTATTTCCCCATCTATTTGCCAAGAAGTGATGGGACTGGATGCCATGATTTTGAATGTTGAGTTTTAAGCTAGCTTTTTCACTCTCCTCTTTCACCTTCCTCAAGAGGCTCTTTAGTTCTTCAGTTTCTGTTATTAAAGTGGTATCAGCTGCATGTCTCAGGCTGTTCATATTTCTCCTGGCAATCTTGATTCCAGTTTGTGAATCATCCAGCTCAGCATTTTGCATGATGTACTCTGCACAGAATTTAAATAAGCAGGGTGACAATATGCAGACTTTATGTACTCCTTTCCCAATTATGAACCAGTCCACTGTTCCATGTCCAATTCTAACTTGCTTCTTATCTTGCATATAGGAGGCAGGTGAGGTGGTCTTGTATTCCTGTCTCTTTAAGAATATTCCACAGTTTGTTGTGACCCACACAGTCAAAAGCTTCAGCATAGTCAATGAAGCAGAAGTAGTTATTTTTTCGGCATTCTTTTGCTTTTTCTATCATCCAGCAGATGTTGGCAATTTGATCTCTGGTTCATCTGCCTTTTCTAAATCCAGCTTGTACATCTGGAAGTTCTCAGTTCATGTACTGCTGAAGCCTAGCTTGAAGGATTTTGAGCATAATCTTGCTAGCATGTGAAATGCGTGCATTTGTATGATAACTTGAACATTCTTTGGCATTACCTTTCTTTGGGACTGGAATGAAAACTGACCTTTTCCAGTCCTGTGGCCACTGGTGAGTTTTCCAAATTTGCTGGCATACTGTGTGCAGCACTTTAACACCATCATCTTTTAGGATTTGAAATAGCTCAGTGGAATTCTATCACCTCCGCTAGCTTTGTTTATAGTAATGCTTTGTAAGGCCTGCTTGACTTCACATTCCAGGATGTCTGGCTTTAGGTGAGTGACCACACTATGGTGATTATCTGGGTCAGGAAGATCTTTTTTGTATAGTTCTTCTGTGTATTCTTTCCACCTCTTCTTAATCTCTTCTGCTTCTGTAAGGTCCTTGCCATTTTTGTCCTTTATTTTGCTTATGTTTGCATGAAATATTCCCTTGGTATCTCCAATTTTCATAAAGAGATCTGTAGTCTTTTCCATTCTATTGTTTTCCTCTATTTCTCTGCATTGTTCACTTAAGGCTTTTTAATCTCTCTTTGATATTTTCTGGAACTCTGCATTCAGATGGGTATACCTTTCCCTTTCTCCTTTGCCTTTTCCTTCTCTTTGTTATTTCTGTATTTTTTTCTTCTCTTTTTTTCAGCTATTTGTAAGACCTCTTGAGACAACCACTTTGTTTTCCTGAATTTCTTTTTCTTGGGGATGGTTTTGGTCATCATCTCCTGTACAATGTTACAAACTTACATCCATAGTTCTTCAGGCACTCTGACTACCAGATCCAGTCATTTGAATCTACTTGAGACCCTCATTGTATAATCATAACGGATTTGATTTAGGTAATACCTGAATGGCCTAGTGTGGTTTCCCTACTTTCTTCAATTTGAGCCTGAATTTTGCAATAAGGAGTTTATTATCTGAGCCACAGTCAGCTTCAGGTCTTGTTTTTTGCTGTCTGTATAGAGCTTCTTCATCTTAGGCTGCAAAGAATATAATCAGTCTGATTTCAGTACTGACCGTCTGGTGATGTCTATGTGTAGAGTTATCTCTTGTATTGTTGGAACAGGGTATTTGCAACCCACTTCAGTACTCGTGCCTAGAAGATTCCATGGATGGAGGAGCCTGGTGGGCTACAGTCCATGGGGTCACAAACAGTCAGACATGATGAGCGACTTCACAACTTCACGAGTGCATTCTCTTGGCCAAACACTTTAGCCTTTGCCTTGCTTTATTTTGTACTCCAAGGCCAAGCTTAGCTGTTACTCTAGGTATCTCTTGACTTCCTACTTTTGCATTCCAGTCTCCTCTGATGAAAAGGACATATTTTTGTGTGTGTTAGTTCTAGGTGGTCTTGTAGGTCTTCATAGACTTGGATTATTGTGATGTCAAATGGTTTGCCTTCATGAAATGAGATCATTCTGTCATTTTTGAGATTGCAAACAAGTACTGCATTTCAGACTCTTTTTTGACTATGAGGGCTACTCCATTCCTTCTCAGGGATTCTTGCCCACAGTAGTAGGTATATTGGTCATCTGAATTAAATTCACCCATTCCCATCCATTTTAGTTCACTGATTCCTAAAATGTCCTTGTTCACTCTTGCCATCTCCTGTTTGACTACATCCAATCTGGCAGATCTGCTTCCCAGATGGGAGGGTTTGATGAGATTCAAAAGCTACACCACAGCCTCCATCTTTCTGAAGTTCTGCTCCATCATTTGATGCAACTGTTTGAAATCTGGGGATCCTGTAATTTTCAGATCCCCAAGCAGAGATCTATTTGCTCTACATTAGGACTCTGGGTCAGGTGAAGCTTTCTGAGTCTTCTCTAAGTTTCATCTCAATATTTGCTCAGCCCATGTTTTGAGTAGGAAGTCAAAACACAACAACCTAAATGGCTCATGGGTTGGGGGACATCTGGTCACCATGAAAGGAAGAATAAACTGAGGACAGGGGGAGAGTCTGGAGCCAGGTCCTGGTCAGGAGTATGTATCTTTTTTTTCCCCTTCCCTCCTTTCCTTCTCTCTTATTATTGACTTTTCTAAACATGTACAAAATGGAATCTCCAACCTGCCCTCTTACCAAGCAAAAATATTGGTTCATGCAGTTTTCTGCATCTCAGTTCATGGTAATGTCATTTTTCCAGTTGCACAGGCCAGAGGCCTTCAGAACCGCTTGATTCCTCTTTGATGTTCCCAACTGCACATCAGCAAATTCTGTCTTCTTTACCTTCAAACTGTATCTAGAACTTGTCCACTTGTAACCTCTTTCCTTGCTGCCTGGATTACTGGTAGAGACATTTAACTCAGAGGCTTCCCAAACTTTCTAGATTCACAGAGCCCTTGCTCTCTCACCTATAGGCTCAAAGAAATACTTAACAACTCATTTATTAAGTAGCTGGGTGGCAACAATTAGTAAGTATTTATGTTTGTAGTAGGGTGGAAAATGGCCACCCAAAGAGATCAGGTCCTAATTTCTCAAGCCTATAAATATTATTACCTTATTTAGAAAAAGATCTTTACATATGTGTTCAGATTAAGGATCCAGAGATGGGGAGGTTACCCTGGATTATCAGGGTAGGCCCTAAATACAGTCATTATGTGTCCTTACAAAATGGGGGCAGAAAGAGATTTGTTAGAGACAGAAGATGAAAAGGCAATGAGACCATGGAGGCAAAGACTCCTGGAGTTTTGCAGGCACCAGCCAAGCAATGCAGCAGCCACCACCAGAGGGTGGCAGAAGCAAGGAATGAAATCTCCCTCAAGAGACAGCTTAATTTTGTCCCAGTGGTACTGATTTCAGAATTCTGGCCTCCAGAACTAGTAACTTTCTGCTTTTTTTAAGCCAATAATTGTGGTGATTTGTTAGAGAAGTCACAGGAAAACTGTTCCATTGTATAATAATACAATATTCCAATAACTAGGCAGACATTTGAAAAACAATACAGATAAAATTTTAAAAATATACATTTTTTTACTCTGAAATAACCACAGTTATTTGCTAATGGAATGTGGGGAACTGTTGGGCACTATGCAACATCTGACTCTGGAATCAAATTGAATGCTGCCAGTCTCATGCCCTGCTCCACACTGATTTTCAAATAGTGCTTGTCCTTTGTTACAGCTACTGCCAGAATCCCAGGTTCATATGTCAGCATTGAAAGGAATATGACACAACCTAATGTTGAAACTGTGAACTGCTTACCAGATAGAAGTCACGTGGTCTCTAATAGATGTCAAATATTGCTGTGAATCCTTCAAAAATTTTAAATATCCTGCTACAGCCTGGTGAATTTGTATGGTGTCCTGGGAGGACCCCAGTGTATGTTGTGAACCACAGTACTGACTGACTTCTCTCTTCCTACCCTTTCCTGCCTAAAATTTGTCAACTCAGTCACCATAATATTCTTGAAAAACACTAGATCCTGTCCTGTTTGAATCCTCCCGTGTTCTCATTTTTGTCAGAGTCAAGGCCAATGGCCCTGCAATGGCCTATGAGGCCCTACCTATACCAGGAGTCAGCAAATAAAGAGCCAGACAGTAAATACATTAGTCTTTATGGGCCAGATTGTCTTTGTCTCTGCTGTTCAGCTCTGCAGTGGTAGCATGAAAGGCGTCATAGAAACCATGTAAATGAATGGGCATAGCTGTGTTCCAGTGAAACTTCCTTTACAAAACAGGTAGCTTGCTGACCCCTGCAGTACATGGTCTGCTGCTATACTCCCTGTCACTCATTCCACTTCCAACACACTCAGCCATTGCCGGTCCTTAAATGCATCAGCCCCCTCCTGGCTCAGGCCCTTTGTACTTGCTGTTCCTTCCAAGTCTTTACTCAAATCTTTCCAATGTGTGTTCACCTGCCTATACTGTCTGAAACTGCAATTGCACCCCCTGCAGTTCTCCTTTCATTCAGTCTGATTCCTTTCACCCAAACCCACTTTTCCCATTGTATTTAGAATCTTCTAACATGTAACTTACTTGTTCTTAATACATCACTCCCTCACCTATCACTAGGATATAAGATCCTTGAGGGTAGCATTATTTAATTTTTTTGCCTGCTTGTTTGCTAATATATGTCCAATCCCTTGAATAGTGTTTGGCACATAGTAGGTAGTCAGTAAACAGTTGTTCATTGAATAAATAATGTTTTTCAAGGAGTATAAATACAATGGCATGCAATTCTTTATCTTGCATTCAAAGTTATAGTGGTTGGTCATGTGCCAATATTTTTGCAAATAAATATGTAAATCAAATATAAAATGATAAAATTCCCCAGCCCAAACTGTACAACTCAAATAGTCCTAAAACTTTTTATCTCTTTTAAGTGAAAAGTGAAAGTGAAGTTGCTTAGTCATGTCCAATTCTTTCAGGCTCCTCTGTCCATGGGATTCTCCAGGCAAGTGTACTGGAGTGGGTTGCCATTTCCTTCTCCAGGGGATCTTCTCGACCCAGGGATCAAAACCAGGTCTCCCGCATTCCAGGCAGACGCTGTAACCTCTGAGCCACCAAGGAAGCCCTATCTCTTTAACTCTTGCTGAAATTTCAACCTTGAGAATGACGCTTTTACCTAAAACAAAAGGCTCTGAGGTATTAGGAAATAAATCATATAACTCATGGCTAACTAGCACGTAACAAACGAAGAAAATATGCCAAATAAAAGTGACCGCATATGTGTGGAGAAGGCAATGGCATCCCACTCCAGTACTCTTGCCTGGAAAATCCAATGGACGGCGGAGCCTAGTGGGCTTCTGTCCATGGGGTCGCGGAGAGTCGGACATGACTGATGCGACTTGGCAGCAGGCAGTGCAAATGTAAGCATAGTTGTAATAATATACACACATTTAAAACCTTGCAAGCATGCATAAAAACTCATTTTCTGGACTAGATATGTTTCTTGACAACAGGAGATACCATTCTTCCAAACTAACAATAGGTGGAGCTCCAAACCTCAGGTTCGTCTTTGTTTTACTGGGTTTCTGTAGGCTTCTCAATGAACCTCCTTAAAGTGTATTTCCAAACTCCAGCTGAAAAAGAACATGATTTCCATGCATTCATAATATACAAATGTAAAAGATCCCAGTGTACTTGTAATTCCCTTCTTGTAAACAGCTCTTTCTACATCTTTTCTTCTCAAATTCTTGCTTTTGGAATTCAGATTTGTGATTTTATATTCCCAATGGGTCCACAGAAAAAGTTTTAACAGTGTGAATAATTTGTCTTAAGTACACATTCCATTTCTGCTTTCTGAGCATCCCCTTTCCCTAGCAGTGTTAAAGATAAACTGTTTCGGTGTCTCAGTGCATGGAAATCACCTAGCAACCGCTTGAGAAACTTATTCATTTTTGTTTTCCTTCTGATGGCTCTCAGCTCTAATCTATGAAGGCCTTAAAAGAATAAGAGCTGAGTTTTTCATTATTGTAAACCCATGACCTGACACTGATCTATAAATATGACAGGTACTTAATAAAAATTTGCTCAATAAATGAAGGCATCTAGCCTTGGACTCTTTCTGCTCTTGGTTCTAACTGCCTTGTAGAGAAGATTTGGTCCCAAGAACATAATGGCCATTATTTTCATTGTTCATCTCAGTTATCACCATGATTATTACCCATCCCAGTAATTCTTTTGGGGGACAGTTAGACAGCATTTATTTAAACAACATTTGAGCATCCAATGACCTTCATTTAATATCATCTGGGGTCCCAAGCTGTCTTGGGCACTAGGAATAGAGTATGAGCATGTCAAAAGAGGTTTTCAATGCCACCCGCCCTATTCCTCCCCACCTCCAGGGGAATCCTAGCACTGACTTGCATATTTATGGTTGTGAAGGGAAAAAATCTGATAAGCACTTTCAGCCATAAGTCTAAAAAGCCAATGCTGGTGCAGAATCACTCCAGGGAAATTTAAGAAAAATATACATAACAGAGAATGGGAGAAGTTAGAGATCTGGATGCTGGCCTAGTGGAGGAGGCAATACCTGTGCAGAGGTTTAAGCTAGACCTTGAAATGTCATGTCATCACACTAACAAACTTAGAGACAGTCTTTCAAAATTTGGGGTTTAAAGTATGTATAGAGAGTTTAACCTTTTATTTTATATTGCCGCATAGCCGATTAGCAATGTGGTGGTAGTCTCAGGTGGCTAGCAAAGGGACTCAGCCACATATGCACACATATCTAGTCTCCCTGAAATTCCCCTCCCATCCAGGCTGCTATATAATATTGAGTAGAGCTCCCTGTGGTATATGGTAGGTCCTTGTTGGTTACCCACTTTGAATATAGAAGTGTGTACATGTCAATCCTGAAACTCCCTAACTATCCCTTCCCCAGTTCTTCCTCCCTGGCAATTGTATATTCATTCTCAAAGTCTGTGAGTCTATTTCTGTTTTGTAAATAAGTTCATTTGTATAATTTCTTTTTAGATTCCGCACATAAGGGATGTCACGTGATATTTCTCCTTCTCTGTCTGACCTACTTCACTCAGTATGACAATCAAGAGCTAAACTTTTAAACCACAGCATAAAGTTTTGGAGTGATGATAAACAGTCTCCTGAGACAGAATGACTAGTAGGCTTGTAGAACGTTTTGGAAAGAGGCTGTGCATACATTCATACATATACACATCCACAGATAGAATGTGTCCCTCTGTATTTGGTGTAAATAAACACCATGCCCTGGTCGTAGGGTAGGAACTGTATCATACAGATATTTGTGTCCCCATTGCTTTGCACACTGACCCTTAGAGATTAAACACTATTTTCAATACATTTTTTTGGTGTTGTGACATTAAAAAGTTAGTCTTCTAGGCAAAAAACAATTGTCTAATACTTCAGGCCAACAATTTTGTCTAGAATGTAACACAAACAAATGGAAATTTTCAGGAGTTTCTTTGCTTTATAAAACCTGGTAAGTTTAGCCAGGTTTTCAGATCAGCAATCCCTCTTTGAATACTGGATTAATGTCAGTGTGTTAGAGTGTCTATCTGGCAGGAAAACCCTACTCAAAATGAAAACAGTAGTTCTTTCATAAGATTCAAAATTGTAAGTTAATGAAATAATGAGGCAAAAGATGTTTTTTATTATAGCAACTATTTTTAGAATTTAAAGAAGTTGTGGGTGCTCTTCCAGATAGCAGTAGAACAAAATCATTCAATTACTGGGTAATACAATCAGACTCCAAAGCAAATAGGTTTCCATTTCAGTTCTAAATAGTTTAGTCCTTGTTAAGCACACCCATTTATGAAATAGTATGTATAGATAAATAGAAGAGTTCTTGACAATTTTGCAGTGGTTAAAGCAAGCAGATTCGATATTATACAGTGGTCATCAACAACTCAATTGACACGAGTTTGAGCAAACTCCAGGAGACAGTGAAGGACACAGCAGTCCGGCATGCTGTAGCCCATGGGGTCACAAAGAATTGGACATGACTGAGCAACTAAACAACAATATAGTGGTAAAGAACAAATACATTTGATATAATATTTCTAGATAATCAAATATTAAACATATTGGGCTTTAGTCTATTAACATATTTTTAAATTTATTTTTAATTGAAGGATAATTGCTTTACAATATTGTGCTGGTTTCTGCCATACATGAACAATTATTAGTCTACTAATATTTTTTAAAGTTTATAAAGCTGAATACTATACCCTGAAGGAAGAGATAAAATCAAATGTCATTTTTAACAAAATTCAGACTGGATATTGAAACAGCTTTAAACATTAAAACTCCAACAGCCAAGATCTAATATTGCTAATCTAAAACAAATGTACCCTGATTTTTGCAGTGGTAACTGAAAATTTTATGATCACAACAGAGTCAGGTAACCTATGAAAACCTAGAAATTTCTAGTGAAATGCTAAAGAAGTCTTTTCTTAACAAAGCTTTGAAAGTCCTACAGTCTGAAAAGGAAATGGTTACAAAATAAGTGCTTTTCAAATTTACAGATAAAATTTCATTGTAATATATGCTAAAAAAAAAAATTTAGGGACTTCCCTGATGGACCAGTGGTTAAGACTCCCTGCTTGGAGCATGTGTTCAACTAGTATCCCACAGGCTGTGCTGCATGGCTAGGAAAAAAAAAAAAGTTAATCCCCCCAAATTTTAATGGCTTAACCAGTATGCAAAAAAAGAAATCGAGGGGCTTAAGTGGTGTGCTAAAGTTTGCAAAATGAAGTGGACTTTTAGATCCTATTAGTGGAAACCACTAGAATGACTGCTCAGTTCCCCAAATACTCTTCCTCCGAAAATCTCATCACTGACCAGGATGGACCCTAACAGCCAATGAGTCCAACGTGGCCTATCTTTCTGGCCACAAAGGTTTAAAACAGAACTCGACATGACCTTTCTGAATGTGGCAATAAACAAAATTGAGGTGAAATGAAGAGCTAAGATTTGAGTAATTTCTAAAAAAATAAGTGAGTGGAAATTCAGGGAAAGCAAATTACCACAGAGAAAAGACCCAAGGATGTGTATTTAGCATAAAAAAATTAAAGACATAGCTCATTTGGTTTTTCAGTGACTTCGTAATATAAACAGGGTATTAATAATCTGGTGGGGTAGGTTTCAACATGCAATCAATCTTGGTAAAGCTCATAGAATTTTCTGCAGAAAACCGGGATACCCTAGTTTTTAGGACTGACATAAATATATAACCTGTGCTTCCCAGGTGGCGCTAGTAGTAAAGAACCTGCCTGCCAATGCAAGAGACATAAGAGATGCAGGTTTGATCCCTAAGTCAGGAAGATTCCCTGGAGGAGGGCATGGCAACCCACTCCAGTATTCTTGCCTGGAGAATCCCAAGGACACAGGAGCCTGGCAGGCTCCAGTCCATAAGATCGCACAGAGTTGGACAGGACTGAAACGACTTAGCACGCAAGCACAAATGTGGAGGACATAAAGGCATGGGGTAAGCATGAAGGTTACCAGTCTAATTTCAATACATGTATGATTTACGCAACATATTTTATCTGATTTCATACTTCTTAAGCTTTTCCAAGGGATGTTGTATTACAACTTGTGTAGCCTTTCACTGTGTCTGTACTAACCTAAAAGAACAGTTAGCTTGGTCATTGGGTCCTTTGCTCGTTTTCTCTTCATTGCTGGTTGATTTTCCTTTACCAAAATGGCCCCGCTCTCGCCTCATTGGTGTTTTCTTCTCCCGCAGGTGGCAGCTCTAGCTCCGCCCACCAGTCTCCGCTCGGGTCCTAAGTTTTGGAGAATTTAACACACAGACCAGAGGCAGGGGGCGGGGCGGGGCGGATGCCGGACGTGACGTCTTCGGAAGCGCCGAGAGTCGTCCGCGGGGGACAGGTGGGGCAGGGTCCCAGCAGTGTGGTGGGGCCCGGGCGCTGAGCGTGATCGGAGTCTGACGGGGAGCGGCCACCGTGAGTGTGGAGCCTGCAGCCTTCTCCTCCCTGCGCCCCCTGCCCGGCCTGTCGCGCGCGAGGCCCCTGACGGCTCCGGTCCCCAGCCTGGCCCTGCGCGTCCCCTCCTACCGTACGCGATAGACGCGAACGCCTTGAGTAATTTTGCCCGGTGTTGACAGCTTGGGCTTGAGTGCCTTCGCGAAGGCCTCAAGCAGTTGTCAGTGGATCGTTCTCCGCTGTAAACGCCCCCTTCGCTCATTCCTGGTACTTCCTTTCGCCTCCCAGTCATCTTCCCCCGCTTCGTTTTTTTCCGCCACTTTCCCCCCTTACTTGCGGACGCTGCATCCCCTCTTTGGAGTGTTGCTCCGCCTTGTCGTGTGGGGCAGCACTTGCTGGCCTTGGGAAGGGGTTCCATTCTCACCAAAAGAGCCTCTCCCCAGAGGTGATAAAGAGCAACAAGCTTCTCCTGCCTCAGTTAGCTTTGATGGGCTCTGCACTGAGTTTACTAAATAGGCAACTTGGGCGGCTTTCAGATTTGCTAGTGGCTTCTTGAGCCCCTGAAAAGACTCTCACAGGAGGTGGACTGCCTCTACATCCCTGGAAGTCCCCACAACTTTTGTACCCTTAGGGTGTTTGAGAAAAAGCTCGGTGGAGGTAGTGTGACCTCAAGATAGAATTGACCTGGAGAAAATCATCTTTGAGGGAGTGCTTGGGATGGAAACAACAGTGGGTAGACAAATGAAACAAATATGAGGATTTCTGGGCAGATAAGAATCCTGACTGAAGCAAAAGGTCTCTTGGCAATGAGTAAGGTTTAAAAGGACCAAGTGGGGCCAGTTGACACAGGGCCTTGATTTCCAAAATCTGCTGTAGCTTGTCTGTTCTGCAGCATGCTGGTTGTGCTGTGTCGCTTCAGTCATGTCCGACTTTGTGACCCTGTAAACTATAGCCCACCAGGCTCCTTAGTCCATGGGATTCTCCAGGCAAGAATACTGGAGTGTGCTGTAATTCAGGGGGTGTGCTGTAATTCAGTAGGCGTCAAATACCCAGAATCTTTCTGGAAGTGATGTAGAATGATATCTGATTGGAAGAAAGAATCTAACAGCAAGAGTATCAGGAAAGATTGTAGAATGACTGCAATCTGAGACCCAAGGAGGGGAGACTCCCAGGTTGTTTTGCCTTTCAAGTTACCTTTATGTCCTTTTGTTTTTCAAGGAGTACTTAGTCTTCGAAGATAGATTTGAGTAAACTGTTTTCTAGATCAGAATTCCTTACCCTGAAATGATGATGGTGCACATTGACTAGACTAGTGATTTTATGAGCAGAGTCAGGATGATAGATATTCATCCCCACACCATTTCCCCTCACTAACCTTGTGCTAAAGTGCGAAAAGTTGTAGACAAAGTCTGTTACTCTCAGGTTAAATGATCAACTTAAAGTCGTTAACAATCATCAGGGAATGTCATTGAGTATTCTCTGTCAGGTACTGGGATGGGTGAAAGTGGGTAGCTGGGAGGAGAGATAATGGAAAAAATACAAGGTGCCGTCCCTCTTTTTATGGTGCTGAGGTCAGGGCCACCTAATGACAGGGAATGATTAGCAGGAAAAGAGAACTGAACCCCTTGTGGCTCATTATAGTTACACTCTTTGTACCACTTAATCATGCCACAGGCATTACGGGTTTCTGAGTCTGTCAGTCCTTTCATCCTTGTGAAATGGACTTCCTGGAGGGTCTCAGGCTTCTTGTGGGGAAGAGACCTTAGTTAATATGGGCAACAGCATGTGGTGTTGTTCTCTTAATTTCTTTGTAAGGTAGAGGCTTGTTGAGATAAACTCCTGTGCCGAGGTGACGGGGGCCTTCGTATTGATGCCATCTTTTGCTTGTTTCAGGACGTCTTGGTCCTCATGTCTGACCATGGAGACGTGAGCCTCCCACCCGAAGACCGGGTTAGGGCTTTGTCCCACAGGGGCAGCGCCGTGGAGATAAATGAAGACATTCCACCCCGCCGGTACTTCCGCTCTGGAGTAGAGATTATCCGAATGGCATCTGTTTACTGTGAGGAAGGCAACATCGAATATGCCTTCATCCTCTATAACAAGTATATCACGTAAGACACCTCCGGTTTCCTTTTTCTTTTCTGGTGACTGATGCCTCACTCATGGTGCTCTTGTGCTCATTTATTTCTGCTCAGAATTGCTAAAACCAGAGAACTTTACAACATCATTATCATTAATCATTTTTGCTGGCAGCTCCAACATAGCTGTTCTTGACATTCAAAGACATGGGTACTGCAAGTGTTGTTTTCATGACTCAGTAATTTCATGAGTAAGAAACCCAGCTCTTTGGGCTGTGCCCACATGGCCCAGCTGTTAGGCAAGAGAGTTGGTGTTTAAACTATAGATGTTTTGTATTGATGAAGGTTTTTTCCTGTCCCTTCTCTATTAAGGTAGCCAATCAGAGGATATTGCTGAGGTTTAGCAGAGCCAAAATTCCTCACCTCTACTTATTTTGTAGCAAATTGATTGTCTCGGGAAAGAGTTTTTTCATAACCTTTATCATAATCGTGTAAATCATTAAATAAGTATTGACCACCTACAGTTTGTATAGCTCATCATAAGACCTTTCCCTTGAGTTGCTTAGTCTCTTGCAGCATTGAAGATTTCAGTTAACAGGAACAATTGCTAAAGTCCCAGTGACATTGGAAAAGATGTGTAATTCAGGAAGGGAATAATAATGTTAAGAGATCTCATTTCTAGTCGTGTTCTTTCATAATGTTAGGACCTTAAGGTAATAATAATAATTACAGTGTATTTGTATAGCTCTTCAGTAGTTCATAGAGTATTTCACTTGCATTATGTCATTTGATCTTTACAGTTCTGTGTGCACTATGTGGGGCACATCATCCTTCCATTCTGCATATGAAGAAACACCCTCCAGGTTCAGTGGTAGGCTTTAGTCCACAATTTGCAGTGGCAAAACCTGGATTTTCCAACTCTTAATTCAGGATTCATTCTACAACATAAGTCCTATTCTTTCTGTTTTCTTTTTGATGCTGTTTCTTGAATTGAAGGTAGTCTTTTGAGATTATAGTCTGGTGACACACTAATTTGGGGTTATTTTTTATTGTTTTTTAAATAGGTAACGTGCATGTAGTACAGAATTCCGAAGGCACAAAAGGGTATATATATTTAAAAACTTAATTTCCCTTCCACTCCTCTTTTCCCCCAAACCTTTAGTTCCCCTCCCCACAGGCAGTCACTCTCATTCGTTTCTTATATGTTCTTCCAGAGGTGATGGGTGCGTATTAATTATATGATACTAAGTTTTTGATCACATACTGCTCTAGAGCAGTGTTTGTCAACTTTGGTGTTAGTAACATTTTGGGTTGAACAGTACTTTGTTGCTCAGGAGTGGCCTGTGCATTGTAGGGTGGTTAGCAGCATCTTTGGTCTTTCCACTCACTAGTTGCCAGTAGAACCCCTTACCCAAGCTGTGACAGCCCAGAATGTCTCCAGATATCACTAATGCTCTCTGAGAAGGAAAACTGCCCTAGTTGAGAGCCAGTGCTCTAAAGAAAAGTAGGTGTAAGAGTGGATTGCCTAGAATTCATATTGTTCCATTAGAGTGGAACAAAGGGAGTGCTGTGGTTTCATAAAATTTCCTAGAATTATAATTACATTTCTCCCTCTGTTTGCTCTTAGGAATTTTTCATTCCTAGGCACTATGGGCACAAAATTTATTTTCCCGAGATATTTCTTTGGCTATTGTCCTCCTCTTCATTTACTCTGCTGCTGGTAGAACTAGTATATTTCCAGTAATCTTGTAGATAGCTCTCTCAGAATGAGGGGCACAGTTCCTTGGGGAAATTATAGTTGAGTAAGTGCAGTAGAATCGTGGAATCACTCTACCAGGTGTTTTCTGAAGGGCCTTCTGGGTCTTGTTCCATATAGAAAGTGCTTTGAGGGTGAGGATCATATTCATTCAGCAAATATATGTTATGTATGTCTACTGTCTACTTGACACTGCAGTAAGTCCTACGTACATAGTAAATAAAAAGGCCCTTGCCCTTATTCTCATTATGGGAGAAGACAGCATACAGATAAGCAAAGAAATATATGGTAACAAAATAGGGAAAACGCTTTGGAAGCAACAGAGAAAGTGCTGTGATAGAAAATAACCATGGATATCTAATTAAATAGAGTAACATCTATCTGAGAATGTAAGATTTAAACTGAGACCTAAAGGGTGCCGTAGAGTTGGTCATTCCAAAAGCATAAAGCAGAGTGTTTAAAACAGATAGTACTGTGTATTCAGAAGCTCTCAGGTAGGAAAGACCTTAGTGTGTTCTGAGAATTAAAGATCATTGTGTTTGCCGTGTAGCAAATGAAGAGAGAGAATGACCTTAGATGAAGTTGGAGAGGCAGGCGGGGCCAAATCATGGAGGATCTTATCGGCCACAGTAAGGGGTTTACATTTTATCTTGAGAGTAATAGAAAGCCACTGAAAAGTTTTAAGTGAGGTTGTGACCTAATCTTACTTACGTTTTAGAAATATAAATTTTGGCTGCCATATGGTAGCTGGTGGAGGGAGTGTTAAGAGAAGGCAGTGATATTAGTTAGGAAACTCTTAACAGCAGTTCAAGAGAGAGGCTGGTGGCTTGAAAGAACATAGTAGCCTGGAAAAGAGTAGATGGATTTTGTTTTCTGGAGATAAAGTCCATGAGACTTATTCGTAATTTTGGAAAGAAGATGGTATCAAGGTTGACCTGAGTTTTTGCCTTGCGTAACTTAGGATTTGCTGGTCCATTGATTGAGATGGGGGAGAGTGATGTCAAAGGGGGTTGTTGGGTACTGGGAAGACAAAGAATTCAGATCTGGTTTTTAACATGTTAAGGTGTTAAGTTTAAGTTATCTGTGAGATATCCAAGTAGTGATGTCCAGTAGGAGGTTGAGTGTAGCAGTCTGAACTCAGAGGAGAGGTCTCTGTTGGAGCAACAAGCTCAGGAGTCCTCAACATACAGTTGGTCCTGAAGCCATAAGGATGCTGAGACCATCTGGTGCAGTGGTTCTTAGTCTAGGGTCCAGGAACCCACCGGGTTCGTTGATAGAATTCAGTGTCCATGAACTTGGTTCGGAAAGACTTTTCTTATTTTTATTAATGTGTAGCTGAAATTTAACACTTCCTTTAATTTTGAATATAGGCTCCAACCACGGTATTATTAATATTTGTAGTTTTGTCACCAACAGAAATCAAGATACTTTCATATTATGATTGTCCAGTAGGTCTCAAAATAACATTTATACTTAGCACTACTTCAGAATTTTAGTACAGTTCTTAAACCCACAACTAGATCTTGTGTTTTAATGCATTAACGATGCATCAGTAAGTAGGCACATGTCATCATTTTTTAATATTTTGAAAACTGTTACAGTAGAATAGGGCTTTTTGTAATCTTTCATTATTTATATTACATCTTTAAAAAATTATTTCAAGAAGAGTCCATAGGCTTCATGAGAGGCCAAAAGGATCCATGGTGTATTAAAGGAAAAGAGACTTTGATTATGAGACTGTAGAATGAGAAGAAAAGGAGTTTAGGAGAGAGCCCCAAGGTTGGTTAGTGGCGGGAAGGCCAGTAGAGGAAACTTGGAAGGAAGTTTTGAGAGATAGGAGGAAATCAATCACTTTGTCGTGGGAGCCAAAAGAAGTAAGTAATTGCAGGACAGCGAGCAGCTGTGTCAGGTGGGCAGGGGTTTGGGTTTGATGTCACAAGTTTCACTGAAATGGGTCGAAAGGTGAATGGGCGATAAGAGTACAGTTCTGAGATTGGCAAACTTTTCCTGTAAAAGGACCTGATAGTAGATATTTTTGGCATCACAGGCAAGTTGGTCTCTGCCACAACCTCTGCTTTGTTATGTGAAAACAAGTCATAGATAATAATGAATGAATGAGTGAGGCTGTGTTCCAGTGAAACTTTATTTACAAAAACAGATGGCGAGCTAGATTTGACCCACTGGCCATAGTTTGCCAAGCCCTAGCATAGACAGCTCTTTGGAGAAGTTGGACCAGAAGTAACGTGGAAAATTGAAATAATGGAAGGGGGACAAAGAGTACATGAATGTGTTTGTGTCTGTTTTCAGGTGGGAGATGCTAGAGCATATTTTTTGGAAAGGATACTGTGGAGTAGGAGAGGCTAATGGTACAGAAAAGAAACTGAGCATAGAAATAAACTCCTAAACAGGCCAGAGGGAGTAGGTAGGATTAGTAGTACACAGAAACTTAAGTTGATTTTTTTTCTGTGCCTTGTTATTACATTGAGTGATGTGAATATCAGTGTTAACAAGACTGATAAAGGGAGCCTGTCCCTGTATGTGGTGTTCTGCTTATAGGGCCATTTAACGTGATGAACTCGGCCTAGAGGAGAGTCAGGTGAGAGGAGGGGAGAATATATTACTTAACTTGTTAGATTTGGGTTTTAATTTGATACTTCATTGGATTGGCTTGACCTGAATCAATAAATGTAGCTACATTTATTTTTCTTGCAGATATCTTCAAGACCCTAACTCTTGATTCTGTGAGCTGACAAGTCCTAGGAGTTGCAAAAAAACGTTCTAGCTCAGTATTCTTGCTCTTTTTTTCTACCACAGTTCACTTGGTATGTTCCTGTCAGTTAATAAGAGCTCACTTTGGCAGTTATTACACTGAGGAGGAGAGAGGAGGGTAGGCCTCTATTTCACCACTCCTCTGCTTCGCCCCCCACTATTGAGTCATTGTTCTAGAGCTTTTGTGGATACTTTAATTCAAGATTTTAAAGGGTATATTTGTTCTTTTCCCTCAATCAGTTTAGGCATCTTAATGATCTCAAGCACATTCCCCTCCTCAGAGGTTTTCCTTACTGTAGGAATGCTTTTCCTTTTGCAGACCCCAGTATAGAAGAAGGATCCTCAACGTATTAAATCAGACATATTTTCATGGTGAGCACAGACAGTAATCCAGGCAGTGGATTCTTTCACAGCTTTTTATGGTCATTGACTAGGCTACATCGAAAAGCGTTACAGAGGACTTAGGCAGTCCTGTCTGCTGTGAACTGTCCTGTCTGCCTGAGCCTCTTAGCACACAAACCTGCTTTCTGAAAGTGGTCTGTCACCTGTGTTGAAAATGTTTACCACCAGGATTGGGGCTTATGGACTGAAGAGGGTTTTCCTCTGTGATCACCCTCGCTTTGCTGACTAACTTTTCAGATTGGAAGAAATTAGAGCTCTTAATGCATCCATATTATAGAATTTCTTTTTGACTTTTTAACTTATTTTTACACAAAATTAATACTTTTTCATGATTAAAACAGTTTGTTTTCAAACCATACAGCAAGGGAAATATTAAAGTGAAAAGAAAATCCCCATCCACCAGAGGTAATCACTATTCTACTTCTTGTGTGTTTATTCAGAAAATATCCCCATGCAAGCACCTGGACTCATGTCTTTATCCTTTTTCCTTGGTGCCTGAATGAGATCATACAACATAGTCTTCTCTACAGCTTGCTTTCTTAACAGTCGTATCTTTACATGTCAGGACACTGATCCGTCATCTCATTCTGCTTCAGGGCTGTGTCTCCTACCTGGAGCAGTCTTATCCTAGATATCCTTCGTGGCTCACTCTTCCAGTCCTTACTTAAATGTCACCTTCTCAGTGATGCCTTCCTTAGCTGCGCTATCTAAAATCTCAATCTCTTCCCTCTCACTTACTCTCCTTCCCTCTTAGTGACTTCTCCCCAGCACTGATTATCTGTATACTCTTTGTTTGGTTTATTGTCTGTTACCCCTTGTCATGTATACTCTGTGGTGGGGAGGAATTTGTGACTGTGACATTCACTGCCAAGTCCCCAGCCTTTATAATTATGCCTGACCCCATCGTAGATGCTCAATAAATGTTTTTTGAGTGGAAGAGTGAATGATCATGTTGTTTTTCCACATTTGGGTCCACCATATTTATTAAGTAATCCCTTACTGATGCCCATTTAGGTTTTCAGTTTGCCTTTCTTTTATGAACAATGCTATATTGAATAATCTTATTCATATATTTTTGTATTATTGTAGGATAAATTCATAGAGATAGAATTGTGACTTTAAGTGGTATACACATTTTAAATTTTGAATACTTGTCTCCTACACCCCTTCCTCCCGGAAGGAAAAAGGTATTATCAAATTTCAGTCCTGCTAGGAGTGTCTGTGGACATCTATTTCTCTGTGCCTTTACCTACACTTATTGTAATCCAGCTTTAAGCCTTGGCCAATCTGATAGATGATAGCTCATCTTAGTTTGAATTTCTTTCATTTATAAGTAAAATTGAGTACCATTTTATTTATTTACCTCTTTTATTTACTTTTTTGCCAATCTGATAGATGACAGCTCGTCTTAATTTGAATTTCTTTCATTTATAAGTAAAATTGAGTACCATGTTATTTTTTTACCTCTTTTGTTTACTTTTATGCATATGTTTCCCTTTTGCTCTTTTGGATTGTTTTGTTTGTGTTTTGCCAGTGCACCTTTGTTTGCTTTTGTGCAACTCCTCTCTCTAGACTGCAACCAGATATAACCCAGAAAACAGTATACCTCTGGGCCACAGCTATTCTCTGCCTGGAAAATTTCTAACCCTGATGTTAACATCTTCCTCTCTTTTTCTTGCTCACATCTTTATTTATTATGATAGTAAAACAATTGTATATATAGCAGATGTTGGCTATGTGCTAGGCACTGTGCTCAGCACTTTATTTATTTTTAAACTCTGTTTGGTGTCATAGCAACCATTTCAGGTAGTACTAGTTTGTCTCTGTGTATATAATTTATAGAGAGAGAGCAACTGAGGGATGGTGTTGGAGGTCACACAGCTGGTAGATAAGTGATTAAAACCTGGATTTGAACCTAAGCAGAGTGGCTCCAGAGCTGCCCTCCTAACCGTTAAGCTTTCTTACCTCCAGTGTGGGCAGTGGGTTGTGTTATTCATTCTGTTTTCAGGAGACCCTTCTGCCCATATGTCCCTGTTCAGAAAACTGACTACAGTTACTGAAACACGAGAAAGATGTTCATGTTCAGGTCTGGAAGTTTTATGAACTCGTTTTATTTATTTATTTTGGCGTGCTGGGTCTTCGTTGCTATGCACGGGCCACTCTCTAGTTGCAGGCAGTCTTCTATTGCAGTGGTTTCTCTTGTTGGAAAGCACAAGCTCACTAGTTGTGGTTCACAGGCTTAGTAGCTCCACAGCATGTGGGATCTTAGACCAGGGATCAAACCCATGGCCCCTGCATTGGCAGGCAGATTCCTGACTGCCATACCACCAGGGAAATTCTTTATGAACTAGTTTTCATTACACGGTTCAAAATCAAAGTAATTTTTTTTTAAGTATATAGATTTTTCACTCCCACTCTTGCCTCATGCACTCTATTTCCCCTGCCCTCTACTTTTGTTAGTTTCTGTATATACTTTCTGTGTTACTGTATATACTTAGAAGCAGAATCTGGAATCAGCCTGCTGGCACTGAATTCTGAGCCCTCCACTTCTGGCTGTGACAAGTTGCTGAACTTCTATTTGTTTTCACCATTCCCAAGTAGACATTATAAATGTTAGAGCTCGTGAGTTGATTCAATTTATTTTTCCCACTGAGCTTTACAGTCAAGGACAAGAACTGAAAGAGGAAATGTAGCACTTAGGTTTCACTAAGCAGTTTTCACCAGAGACCATAATACACATATTAAACACGGTGCACATGTGCATGTATGACACATTACACATGTAATGTTCACGTATGACACATTACTCTCTGAGCATCCCAGTGCTTAATGTGGTGCGAGGATGATTCTTCTGCAAAGAAACATGAATCCCAAAGAAAAGAAGCCAACCTCAAAGATCACACAGAGCTGGGAGTAGTGATAGAATGTGGGTTTTCTCTTAGCCTCCTGCCTTTGGCTGCCAGACTGTTCACTGAAGAATGCTTTGTGACAGAGGACTTTTCCTTTGGAAGCCTGTTACTGTCATAACCAGAAAAGAATTTGTTTGGAGGCGTATTTTTGGGCACAGGCTAGGATTTTCTCCCCGCCATAGTTTTTGTGTAGGTGTCTGGTGCTGCTGCACGCCTGAGTTTGGAGGAGAGCAATTCTGTGGCTCCTTACGGGGCTGATGGGGGTGGGTGCTGTCTCTTATACACATCTCCAGGATTGGGGCTTATGGACTGAAGAGGGTTTTCCTCTGTGATCACCCTCGCTTTGCTGACTAACTTTTCAGATTGGAAGAAATTAGAGCTCTTAATGCATCCATATTATAGAATTTCTTTTTGACTTTTTAACTTATTTTTACACAAAATTAATACTTTTTCATGATTAAAACAGTTTGTTTTCAAACCATACAGCAAGGGAAATATTAAAGTGAAAAGAAAATCCCCATCCACCAGAGGTAATCACTATTCTACTTCTTGTGTGTTTATTCAGAAAATATCCCCATGCAAGCACCTGGACTCATGTCTTTATCCTTTTTCCTTGGTGCCTGAATGAGATCATACAACATAGTCTTCTCTACAGCTTGCTTTCTTAACAGTCGTATCTTTACATGTCAGGACACTGATCCGTCATCTCATTCTGCTTCAGGGCTGTGTCTCCTACCTGGAGCAGTCTTATCCTAGATATCCTTCGTGGCTCACTCTTCCAGTCCTTACTTAAATGTCACCTTCTCAGTGATGCCTTCCTTAGCTGCGCTATCTAAAATCTCAAT